>JAQGBU010000440.1:0-28533 GCA_034698605.1 Isotoma decorata
GTAATCTGAATTACCTCTCTATAGAGGGATAAAGTTTTATCTCCCTATAGAGAGGTAAAGTCAAAGTCTCCCGACTGATGGACTAGTATCCAAAAACTTAAGAAACATGAATATGAATACCAAATATGCATCTAGACTAGACTAATTTAGAGCCTCGCATCAGAGTATCAAACTTTAAATGTGAAAATTATTTGTTACAACAGGTAAAGATTTATCGAAAAAGGGTTCAATAACTGGACTTCTGACCTTGGACCTTGTATATTATGTCACAGCGAGGGGGCCAGCGTGGTGGTGGAGGTAAGGATTCGAGAATTTGTGTTTTACCCTATTTTGCTTCACAGAATTGAATGAATGTGTGCTTAAATTTAAAAGTTAATTTGTTAATTAATGTGTAATGATAAATAACAAATAACGTGTATGTCTGTATCAGAACGAAATTGGGCTCAGACTGAATTATACTTCAAAACTAGCAAGTAGCAACCAATTGACCATTATGCAATAAATACTGAATTTCTTGTGACGGGCTTTAATGTACAGTAAAATATTTGTGCAATTTTTTTTTTAATTTCTAGAGTGGAGAGGTGCAAGTGGTGACCGAGGACGAGGACGTGGTGGCGACGGGAGAGGACGGGGTAGTGGTGGAGGGGGAGGAGGAGGCACGTTTTTATGAACAATTTCACATTTTTTAGCCTGGAATTTTTGGATTTTAACATAAGTGTATAATAATATGTCTAATGTTGCTTCTTGGGATCTTAACAGAATGGAGAGGTGGAGGAGGAGGTGACAGAGGACGGGGAGGTGGAGGAGGAGGTGACAGAGGACGAGGATATGGAGGTGGAGGCTATGGTGGAGGTGGAAGTGACAGGGGAAGAGGAGGTTTGTTTCCATTTTAAAATTTCAATAAAAATTATTGAATTTCTCAAGTACCTCAAAATCGCTAATATCTTTAGTAAAATATGTGCGAATAAGAGTTTATTTGCAAGAAGAATTGTCATAAAATATGCTTTAATCCCAATGCTCAGGTGGTTTCAGTGGAAGAGGAGACTTTAGGGGCCATGGGTGAGTGCAATAAGAATAAGATTAAGAACCAAGAATAAATCAGCATTTAATCCCTACACATTTTAAATTGTACCTTGTTAAAATTTCAGTGGCGGTGACAGAGGCTCTCGCGGTGGATATGGCGGTGGTAGAGGTGCTAGAGTACCTCCTACTTTTGTTAAAACCCAAGTACCCCAAATGTCAGAAACCGATTTCAGGAAAATCAATGAAACGTATGGAATGGGGTGGAAAGACTTCTCGTTCGAGACCAAAGAAGATGTAAAACTGCAAGTTTACAGAGGACCCCCTGCGAAAGACTGTGCAAAAAAAATAGCATTGAGCGTAAACCATTTTTCTTTGCAAAATTTTCTATTTCCACCTAAAATATTCCACTATGAAGTTACGATGGAACGAATAAAAACTGCGAAGAAACCTGATCCAAAGGAAGAAAGTAAAGGTGCTGAAGGGTCTCAACAACCTGCAGGGAGAGGGAAAGGAAAAGGGAGAGGAAAAGGAAAACAATCTCCCCCCGGGCAACCTGGCCAACCTTCCGATTCATCTGGATCTGCAGCCGCACCGGCACGAAAATTGCCTAAACCACTTCCTCAATTGATTTTAACACTTGTTCTAGACAAAATTAAACGAGAGACGAATTTTTACGGAATATGTTCCGATTTGTCAAACAATGTGTACTCGACCAGGAGACTAGAAGAAAGAGTTTCTATGGAACACACAGTAAATATGAGTGATCCGGAACTCGATCATGTCGTTCTGCAAGAAACAGACACGGGTCTCATAAAAGTCACATTTGCTCCTACAAATCTAGAAATCGACACAAGGGCCATGTCGGAATTCTTTAAGAACAACCAGAGTTGGAAAGGAATGGAGATGGATGTATCCGTCAAAACCACCGTGGAACAAGTTTATAATGCCATTGTTAAAAGCATGCCGAATTTTAGGTTTCTGCCTCTTGGACGATCAAACTTGATTAGGTGGCCTGATAGTAATGGTGATAGTCTTGGTTCGAATGTTATGAATTGGAAGGGAATATCTGCTAACATATCTATGGGTTGGAAACCATATCTAAATGTTGACAGTAAGTATTGTTACATCGCATATTATGGTACATGTTTTAATAAACCATAAATACATGAGCAAGTTTGCACTGATGATAATTTCGTAACTTTCAGTCGCAAACAGTGCATTTCTGGAGGAGAAAAAGGTGATAGAGGCTTTAGAGGAACATCTTCAAACAAACCTTGGACCAGTTGAACAGTGGCAAAGATGGGTTTTTGACGAAGCTAGATCAGCTTTACGATGTATAAAGCATTTATCAATTATTTTTATCTGAAATTAAGTTATGAAGGTCGTAAATTTGATTGTATTACTGTGGTTTAGTGGTCAAAGTATACTACAAACTGCCCAAGGGAAAGAAGCTTGGAGGGCCAATCACAGATATCCTTCCGACGCCGGTCGATCAAACCTATTTTGATAAGGAAAACGGAACCCAGGTTTCCGTTTTTAATTATTTCAGGACTCAATATAATATACAAGTGAATCCAAAAGGGGCATGTCTGCTCTTAAAGGGCAGAGTGCAAGTTCCAGCAGAGGTAATTTAACTACCATTTAACCTTAGATAGGGATTTGTAGGAGAGGATGATGAAATGATGTACCTAATTTAATAATGAGAACAAGGGAGTAACATAGTTTTAATTTTTGCAGCTATGTATCATCAAGAAGGGTCAGAGTTTCAACAAAAAGTTGAATGATGAACAAACTCGAAACATGCTTACGATTGCCAAAAAAGAACCGCGGGCATTGGAGTCTGAAATAAAGAGCTCGGTAATCAGTTGAAAATTAAAGACTACAACTCAAAAATGCAACATACTAGTAAAAGTGAATGTTTTCTTTTGTGTCAAAATAGATACGAGCCATGGACCTTGAGACGAACAAAGTTATGAATGCATGGCGTATCAATATTGCGCAAGAAATGTTGAAATTAAACGACAGTCGTGTTCTGGCGGCACCCCAGCTGCGATACGGCGATGGAACCAAGGTAGATTTACTTTTAATGGTTTTTTTCCCGACAGCTGCACGGTTATAATTCATATCGGAATTTCAATCCAGGAAAATCAAGGGTTAGGAAGCGCTGTAATCACTCCTGTTGATGGACAGTGGGAAATCTGGAACTCGAACTTTAAGTTTTTTGAATCGAAGGACGTAAAGAAATGGGGTATTCTCGTTGCTGGTGAATGCCGAGTATACCGAGATGCTGTTGAGTACGTCGTTTTCAAAGTGTATCATATTATTTTCAGTTTTTAAAAATGTGTTGCGGAGTTACTTATTTTGTGTTTGTTGCTTTACATCTGGACAGGAAATTCCGTGATATGCTCATAAGTAATGGGGGTTTGAAAGGAGTAAACTTCTTAGATAAAAACCCAACAATAATTGAGGAGAAAAGATTAAGAGAAGAGAAGGCTGAAGGAGCTAAAAGAAATGTTGATACGCTAA
Organism: Isotoma decorata; assembly: GCA_034698605.1. NCBI lineage: Eukaryota > Metazoa > Arthropoda > Collembola > Entomobryomorpha > Isotomidae > Isotoma > Isotoma decorata. The sequence continues at coordinate 3,550 of JAQGBU010000440.1, forward strand.
AGAGGATATTGTATGAATTTCAATCACAGGGATGCAAATTAGTTGTTGTTGTCATACCTAAGAAAAATTCAACTATTTACTCGCACGTTAAACAAGCCGCAGAACTTCATTCCGGAACTGGAATGTTAACCCAATGTGTTGTTGGGCAGAATGTTTTTAAAGGACAAGCTGCAACAGTCCAAAATATCTTGTTAAAAATCAACAGCAAGTTGGGGGGAATCAATCATGTTATAGTCACGCCACCAGATAAAAAAGCAATTGACATGCTTCAGTGTCCTATGTTGATTGTTGGAGCGGATGTAACGCACCCACCCCCTGGAAGCAGGAAGGTAAGCTCTATTTTTTTTAAATGTTTGATACTGTGATGCAATTTACATGTTTTTTATGACTTTTGTAATAAGGTTGTTCGTGGCAAAGAAGTGTCAATCCCTAGTTTTGCTGCTGTCACTGGCAGTGTGGATAGAACTGGAATGCCGTTCATGATGGACATTAGAGCTCAAACTAAAGCTGGAAGGGGTGCAGCAGAAGTCATCCAAAATTTGGATATTATCATTATCAAGATGCTGCGCAAGTTTGAAGAAGTAACTCGCAGTCATTTAACTCCGAATGGAATACGCCCAAGAAAGATAGTGTATTTCAGGTAAGAGTAAGCGTAACTTTCTGTTAATGTTTCGTATGCATAATGTTATAAATAAACTTAAAAACACTGAAATAAATTAATTTTTTCCTATTAACCAAATTTTATCAGGGATGGCGTAGGTGAAGGGCAATTCCAAGAGGTAATTTTGTGTTTACTGGTTATAGTATGCGTATTTATACCGATCGTATTTTGCATGTAATTCATGTGTACACACACATTGGTTGCAGGTTCTTCACACTGAGATGAACGCTATCCGAAAGGCTTGTTTAGGTCTTAGAGACTATGATGGAGAAAGTTATAAGCCAAAAATTACTTTTGTAACCGTTCAAAAGGTACTCCATGAAATTTAGTCATTACAATTTTAATTACGCTATAATATCATTTTAATAATACTTAACAGAGGCACAAGACTAGATTCTTTTACCATCCATCTCCAGGCGAGGTAAGATGCTTCTTTTAAAAATTAATAATCAGTGTACAACCTTTATTATTTTAATAAAATTACAAAAAATGATTTATTTTCTAGACAATAAATGCACCTGCAGGAACTGTAGTAGATACGGAAATCGTGCATCAAACAGGTTAGACCTTGTTAATTTGCATCATTGTGTTAACTGATTATTTTTTTTAAATGTGAGCTAAATCCGTAATAACAGTTTTCGCCGGATCGCGTGTGTAACTTTCTAAAAATATAGTTTATGGCCTTAGTACTTTATTTCAATAATATTTGCCACAGTCATTTTGTCAATGACATATGCTTTGAATTTCGTCGATTGGTAAACAATACTGCAAAAAACAGCTATAAAATTTCACTATAACCTGTGCTTGCTTGTCGGTAGTAATACCACAATGCACAATCGCTACGCATTTCTGTGAAAACTGGAACTTACTGACCCAACCCATCCCTACATCCAGGATTGCTCTAATATATTTACTCAATTACAGAGACTGATTTCTACTTGTGTTCTCACAAGGGCATGATGGTGAGTATAAATTCACATCATAAATTTGGAAAAAGAATATTGCATATTGCAAGAACCACTTTTAATTGCCAAAAATATATTTACTCAGGGGACAAGCAGACCTACCAGGTATCATGTTCTTTGGGATGACTCAGATTGGACTGCAGATCAGATTCAGACTCTCACATATTATCTGTGCTACATGTACGTGAGATGCAACAAAAGCGTAAGAATTCCTGCCCCAACCTATTACGCTCACTGGGCTGCTGCCCGAGCGAAGGCTTTGACTGATGGATTGGATGAGCACTTCGATGATTTAAATCGCTTAAACGATATGATGAGACGCCATTCAGCACTAGGGGAATTTCCTATGCACTTTGTGTAAGCAATGCAGTCTCCGATGAAATAGAGATCCATCAAATTCAAAAGTTTTTCTTCGATGAAAATACACTATTCTTTCCATTTTGTTTTAAGATAGCGACTGAATAATATGCGTTCTAATCGAAGGTGCAATGCAAGTTAATTTGCCATTTATACAATAAATAAAATATTTTGGGAACTGCTACTAAATGCACTTAATAATTTTGATTCATTGAATAACATACTATACAGCAAAATCCATATCACCTGTAATTAAAATTCTATAAATTATAAGTTACTACTGCACCATGATACATATAACAATACTATACGTAGTAGGGGGAGTGCTAGGCTTCAAGTGTCCAAGTTTTCAGGGCGATCCTAGGGTGAATTTGTGTCTGTATCAGGGTAAGTGCCCGTGAATAATTAGTACACCACAAAATAAGACATTCGTACCACCTGGATCCTCAATACCTCAATAATACATTTTTTCTTATCGTCTAATATTTGTCAAGTTTATGATACGGTTTTTTCATAATCTTAGCAAGAATCACACCATCCTTCGAAAAGGTATAGTAATTCTGTCGCTGGTAGAAAGAAACTTAATGGCGATTTGTTGCATTTTTACTAGAAGTTTAAGGTGCATCTTGATTTTCGATCAAAAATTCACGGAAACTTAAAAATACAATGCAAATTGCAAATGATATCTCCATCCATCCCTAGGGATGATAATATAAATGACGGGAATTAAAAATGTTAACGGGCACTTTAAATATCAGTGCATGTTCACCTACATCACATGGGAACTTCACAGTCCACTCCTAATAATAAACGGACTAATAAAGGGCTCATAACAGTGCAATTAAAAATTATAGTGGCTTTACGTGTACTTTTATGACACCCACTGGACACTGCTGTTTCATTGCATAATACAACTGCAGCATTTCTAACAACTGATTAAATTATCGCGTGAAACATACAATTATATTTAATACTCATTACTGGAAACATATAAACTTTTTCTTATAAATGAATTGATCTTCTTTAACTAAGAATCAGAAACTACAATTTCTTTTATTTGTTCCTTATTTCTAAAATGTAATAATAATATAATAGCTTTTTAAATTTAACCATAACCACGTCCCTTTAAGCGAACTAAAGCTTACAAGAAATATCAATTTAAAACCTCATGAAATAATGCTTGAAAGAATCATCCCAAATTTCGCAGGGAGAAGTATCTATTTATGCAAAAGCCTTGTCAGAAAATAGAAACAGCTTAAAATCAATTCATTAACATTGTTCCTTAAAAATTGGACACTTAATTAATCATTAAACCTCAATTTGTTCTTTGTTATTATGTTGCAATCTAAATCATAAAATAAAAATGCAGTCTCCATTCATCTCTTATGTATGCAGTATGGATCGGTGCCGATTGGGAAGTAATTAAATGGAGGTGGGCACTTACTTTTACAAAGTGTTATAATAATATATCCTGACCGTACACTAATCAGTAATAAATTAGAGACGATTTCAGTACTGATTTAATAAGCATTATTTTATTAATAAATATATACATATATTAAAGTAGACACTTATTCGCCTTCCCCTTTCAACCGATTCATGCAAATGCTAAACCATCATTCATCTCATGATCTCATCAAATTATTAATTAATTTGATCTATAACGTTTTTTAATACACCATTCATTCATGCAATACTACTTTTCGTATAAAGAAGAAACCCCAAACGTAAACGCATCTCAAGTTAGAAAAACCATTGTATTTTATTTACATAACAATGAGCAGAATTCTCAAACCCAACCGAATGGGTTTTTAGCTCTATTGAGGGAAATGGATGTGTTGAAGCCAAAAGCTAAACCCTGTTCGACCTCACGCCAACACAAAGGACCGGATCCACTCAAAACATTTCTCTCTCCTATTTCCTAATACTCTTATCTCTTGTTTTTCATCATGACAGAAAGAATAGCCAGGGAGGGGCTTTAACAAACATTAACAATTAGAATTAATTAAACAGCGAGACAATTAATCAAACAATGTTCATGGAGGGTAAAAAGAAGAATAGTTAATAAATATATAGAACAATAATAATTGTTGGATTTTTGTATTAAAATCCTCTTTTGCACTGTCGCTTCTTCTTCATACTTTTTTCTTCACCCCTGCACACTCACTGTCAAAAAACTTACTGTTTTCTTTGTAAACGTTATTTATTATGAAATGTTATCACTTACCTGATTTTTATTTCACACATTTCTTCCGCATTTTGTTGCTAATGTAATTCCGTTTTTTTCATTATTTTTTGTATTGTTGTGTAATGAGAGAATTTTGAATTTACTTTGTTTTCGTTTATACTGTGTAGAAGATAACGCAGGGAAAGAGGTTAGTCATTATTTTATTATTTTTTTTTTTATTTTTATTTTTTTTATTTTATAAAATCAAAGTCTTCTCTGTCCTATCTTGATTTTGATTTTGACCTCAGTTTGATTTGATACCAAGTTTTGAGTTTTGTTGGTTTAACTTCGAACTTTGAACTTGTGACTTGCTACAGGAGGAACCTGAAGTTTTGAGTGATTTTCCACCCTGTCTGTGGGAAGCATGAGGTCTTGCTGAGATAGAATGGAATTTTGAAAGAGCACAAAAATATATTTTGACAGGGGTTGTGGTAGGTCATTGTGTCCTTTGCAACCTGTCCAGTTTGTGGCTGGTAGAAGCGAAGGCAAATTTTTTAAGACTGAGTTGTAAAGCAAGGTTGCAAATCATTCGAAACTGTCAGGAAAATTAAAGGTTGTATAGACCGGGGGTGGGTGACGGTTAGAATTTCGGATGTCGTTCGGTTCGAGAGCTTGAACGGAAACTACATTTAAAATGTGTCAACTGCCTATTGAATAGCGAAAGGGTTTTAAACAATTTTTGATTCTTGTTTCCTGGTTTTTTGTAGAGGATTGAAACGATGAGTGTGGAAAAGGTCTCACTGCCGGACGCTTTGTCCAATGTGGACGTTCTTGATGAACTACCACTGCCTGACCACCAGCCTTGCATCGAAGCGCAACCGTGCTCAATTGTATATCAGGCTAATTTTGATACAAATTTTGAAGATAGAAATGGCTTTGTTACGGGTATTGCAAAGTACATTGAAGAAGCTACAGTACATGCGGCATTGGTATGTTAACATTAACGACTTTTGACTTACTTGTATTAGTTTTGTATATATTATGTAGATTTGGAATGAGTGGGATGATAAAGAAGATTTTTTTAATTTGCAGAATGATTTACTAGCAGAAGGAAATGAGCATGCAGTGATGTTGTACACTTGGAGATGTTGTTCAAGAGCGATTCCACAACCAAAGTCTAATGAACAACCTAATCGTGTTGAGATTTATGAAAAGACTGTAGAGGTGTTGGCCCCGGAGGTGAATAAGCTGTTGAATTTTATGAGATTTCAGCGTACAGCTATAGATCGCTTTTGTACGGAAGTCAAACGATTGTGTCATACTGAGAAGAGGAAAGATTTTGTATCTGAAGCGTACCTGTTGACGTTGGGAAAATTCATCAACATGTTTGCTATTTTGGATGAGCTGAAAAACATGAAATCAAGTGTCAAGAATGACTACTCTACTTATCGTCGGTATGTTTTACTTTATTATTTCAATAAAATGTTGTTAGGGAAGGCTTCTGTAAGTGTTTTATATGTTCTTTGTTTCTCTTTCAGTGCTGCTCAGTTTCTTAAGGTCATGTCAGATTCACAAGCCTTGCAAGAATCTCAAAATCTATCAATGTTCCTAGCTACTCAGAATAAGATTCGAGATAACTTAAAGGAAACATTAGAAAAAATTCCGAATTATGAAGACCTTCTTGCTGATGTTGTGAACATTTGCGTCACAATGTTTGAATCCAGGATGTACCTTACCCCAAGTGAAAAGCACATGTTGGTTAAAGTCATTGGGTTTGCTCTATACTTGATCGATACTCAGCAATGCAACATTTACAAACTAGATCAGAAGAAAAAAATTAGACTGGACAAGATTGACAGAATATTTAAGGTAATTTAAGATAAGAATATTTGCATTAATATGTTATAGACAGGCATTGTTTGTGTTTTAAATATTTTGGAATTATTCATTTAAAAAATTTAGAACTTGGAAGTTGTTCCGTTGTTTGGAGATATGCAAATCGCGCCATTCAATTATGTCAAAAGAAGTAAACAGTTCGATGCCAGCAAATGGCCACTTTGTACCTCACAAGGAACTTTGAGTGTGCAAGCCGATCTCATCAGATTTGTGCCTCAGATAAGAGATGATCATATTAAATACATCAGTGAGCTAGCTCGGTATAGTAATGAGGTAATGAATTCGTTTTAATTTTTTAAAACTATTAATTATAAGGAGAAAAAAGATGTTTGAACGCTTTGAACATTATAAATATATTATTTCTACTAAAGATTACTAATCGGGCTTTTGATTTCGGACTAAGATAATTAAAGAATAATTGCATAATTTGTATTTAGTTTAATAATATTTCATTTTTCTAAAGGTAACCACAACATTTAAAGAAACTCCTAGAACCGACGCGGAGAATGATGAAATTGCAGAGTTAGCGATTCGGGGTCTTCAGCTACTATCAGAATGGACTACCGTAGTTTCCGAGTTGTACTCTTGGAAACTCTTGCATCCTACAGATCAGCATCAAAACAAAGACTGTCCGGTAGATGCAGAAGAGTATGAAAGGGCTACTCGATACAATTATACAGACGAGGAGAAATTTGCCTTGATAGAAATAATTGCCATGATCAAAGGTCTTCAAGTTTTGATGTCAAGAATGGAAACAGTGTTTTCTGAAGCAATACGACGAAGCATTTATGCAAAGCTCCAATCGTTTGTGCAAGTAGTGTTAAGAGAACCATTACGAAAAGCTGTTAAGAACAAAAAGGATCTGATAAGAAGGTAAAATATAGACCACTGTGCATTTGAAATTCTGTTTTAAAACAATGTTATTTTCACTAAGAAATGTTCTACTGGAATTGTTTTAGTATTCTTGTATCAGTGCGCGAATCCTGTGCTGACTGGATACGCAACTATAAACCAGAGGACGATCCAGCTATGAAGGGAAAAAAGGATCCTGAGAGTGGTTATGATATTAAAATTTCGAAGAGATGTGTTGGTAATTGATTACGTTATTCAAACATTTAAAAAAATTTATCAAACCGGAATGATGTGTTTATGTCATATTTTTTTTGTACTACAGGACCTTCTTCTACTCAACTTTATATGGTTCGAACAATGCTGGAGTCGTTGATCGCGGATAAGTCAAGTGCAAAACGAACTTTAAGAAAGGACATAGATGGGCAGTATTTGCTCGCTATTGAAAATTTCCATAAAACGTCGTTCTATTGGAATTACTTAATCAACTTCAGTGGTAAGTTTATAACTGTTCAACAATACGAAAAAAACTAAAAGGTGTTATTTTTTTCAATTATTTGCATTATTTCATTCTCATTTTAGAGTACCTTCAACAATGTTGTGATCTCTCACAGTTGTGGTACCGAGAATTTTATTTGGAAATGACAATGGGGAAACGCATTCAGGTAATTCGGCTCAGGCATATTTACTATTGTCAAACATATCTTACTCAGGCTCTTCTTTAATTTTACAAAGAGACTGCCAAGGCCATGCATTTGTTGTAAGCATATACCAAAGGGCTTTTTAGGCAAAATATCTATTTTGTTTTATTTGCCCAAAATTCACCAGCTTGGTAAAACTTCAAAAGTCATTACATTCCATAAATAATCGTTGACACTTTTGTAAATACTTAAGTGGGGCAGTTACACACATTAAGCTAGAATTTATATTCATAATACAACGGAATATAATAAGCCGAAACCATACAGTTTTGTCATTGTTTAGTTGCGCTTTCCCAATGCATAATTTTTATGTGTTAACGTGAAAATTTACTGTTAATTGTCGTGTCTCGTGGCGTTTTGTTCTGTAAGTATTTATTTTTTAGATTTTTTTAATCAATGGGCTTTCACCCCTAGACTATTTAGGTATAGAATTTAGCTAGAATGAACTTTCTACGGACACGGGTAAACTTAGCTACTGTAATAAAACAAAATTGGTTCCCAAAATACGCCACTCACAAAATCATGAAGAGGCTGAATCAAATTTCGAAGAGCAACTAGAGTCTTTGTAGTTATCATAGTCACAATTGAGTAATTTATCGTAGCAGAATATTTTCATAAAACGCTAGATTTTTTATTAACGCCCACCTTGTTCTCACTATATTCGAGAATTGAGGGGTGTTCATGTTTATTAAGTTACGTTAACCAATTATGAGATAGATCTATAGTAAGAAACTGCTAATGACGGATTATATGAATGCATGGAATGCAAAATTACAACTTCGCTGAAAGGGGGAAAATTGGAGGTTTAATACGATAATTATGTTAATGATGCGCTAACAAAATCGCATAGCTGTAGCATGGGTGGTTCAATATTGTGATGGTCGATTGTAAATATTTATTTTGGCAAGAGATGCACGGTGCAGCATCAACATAATGAAGAATGTACGGACCTCATAACAATGGAGAAGAGGATCCAGGTATTTGGAAATCACAGCTTTAGACTTACCATTTGATTTTGTTAGCCATAAAATTAGAGAATTAACACTGAGAGCATGCTAATAAAATAAAATTCGTGAGAATGCGCTTCATAAAATTTTTCCGTAGAAAGCAGTACATAGTCTTGAAATACATTAAAAGTCAGGTATAACAACTAAGTAGTGCACCTTCTCTGTAGATGAACTTGGCTTACTTATATAACGAAAGTTATTGAATCCGTGTTTCGATAACGTGTCACACAAGCAACGTCTAAAGGGCTTCATTTTATCAAATACAATTTAAATGTTGGAAGTCACACGACAATAGATCTTAATAACTCAATAGATTAACTTTTCTGTTACGATTCACGTTTTCATACTTTTACTTTTGAAAAAGGGTTTCCTGCACACAATCAAACAGCTCAATTTTTATCACTGTCTTACAAACTTTAGTACTGGAGTATAAAGTAAAAGTAGTTCAATATTTATCTATACATTACCAACCATTAATACTTATTCTGATGTTTCAGTACTTATTTATCAAACAGTTTTCTTGGTAATCTGAAAACTTGTTAATCAGAACCAACCCAACTTCCAAGAGTCAGTAACAATGAAGTGTTTTAGTTTGGCTTACCGATATCTACTGTTTTATAGTATCCTTTAGGATATTTAGACACCTTATGTTTTGTTTCTTCTATAAAACTGCATGCAATCGCTGGCTCGAGAAGCGTAGCGTGCACTCTATAAGTAGCTTTTAAATTTTAAATATTCTTATTTTATTGATTTATTTGCTCGAAATACATTATCCTTTTGTTACCGTTGTTTAGATAATGCATCGAACGGAAGGCAATTGTTGTCATTAAGCTTACTCATTTTATTAATAATCTATTGTTGAAGTTGAATAACACAGCAATGCAATTCGTTTGAAATGTTTGCTACAGCGTGTGCTTAGCGTTTCTCTTTTCTTAGTCCAACTAGTTCTAAAGTTCTTACTAATAATATACTAGAGGGTTTAGACCTGCCGAATGTTGACTTATCAACTTTTTATGTAGTAATGCTTAATTAAACAAGTACCTGTTTGCAGAATTTTAATCTTAAGTGTGATCAAATATATTCTAGTTTCCGATCGACATGTCCATGCCATGGATTCTTACGGACCATATTTTAAAAACAAAGGAACCTTCAATGATGGAGTAAGAAAGCCAACAGATATATTGTGTTATTGATTTCATCTTTTTCATTCTTGCAATTATAATATTTTCGTTTATTTTTTAAAAATAACAGATACGTCTTGTATCCTTTGGACTTGTACAATGACAGCGCTCACTATGCTCTGTCGGTTTTCCGGAAGCAATTTTTGTACGACGAAGTTGAAGCTGAAGTGAATTTGTGCTTTGACCAGTTCGTGTACAAATTAAGTGAACAAATATTCATCTACTACAAACAACTCGCTGCTAGGTTGGTAAAATATTATGCTTTTAGTCTTAATTAATTTGTGGGTATGGATTATAAGTAAGAAAACTTTAACAAACATATTTTATTCTAGCATACTACTTGATAAGAGGTTTAGAGAAGAGTGCGCAACCCAGGAAACGTATTTCCCATACCCGCGACCTAATAGGTATGAGACGTTGATGAAACAAAGACATTGTCAGCTTTTGGGAAGATCAATCGATCTGAATAAATTAATTACACAACGAATTAACGTAGACTTACTAAAGTCTTTGGAATTGGCTATAACGAAATTCCAAGGCAGTGATCTAACAGGCATTGTGGTAAATAACGTTTTCTTTCATAGCCATTATGTCAGTTTTATTGTAAAAATTTCGGATACACCTTGGTTTATTTTTTTTAAAGGAATTGGAAGGGCTCCTTAACGTAAATCGCTTGACGCACAAGCTATTAAAGAAGTGGTTACCAGGACTCGATGACTTCGAGTGGATGCTAAGGGAAGCTAATCATAATGTGCTAGCTCCTTATGGCAGAATTACCCTGCATGTTTTCTGTGAACTGAATTACGACTTTCTTCCAAATTATTGTTACAACGCTGCCACAAGCAGGTATGGGCGTATAGTTGATAAAGATAGCATGGTTGATGTATCAAAGTTTTACGCAATTATTATTTTTATTATTAATGTATTGTTTTTGTTTTATCAAAATTGAAGGTTTGTTCGTGCTCTGGGTCTAAGTTTTGCCGACCCAACGCATCGAGAGAAGACGCCTCAAATGGCCCATCATTACTTGTGGGGCTCCAAGCAGTTAAATTTGGCTTATACTACGATTTACAGCCAGTACTCAGGTACAAATTTTGTGAAGTCTAATAATTCAAACTTCAAAATTACTATTTTATTAAATTTGAAAACTTTCTGTGTCCTGAAGGGTTTGTTGGATCACCTCATTTCCGAGCCATTGTGAGACTGTTAGGGTACCAAGGAATAGCAGTAGTAATGCAAGAAGTTTTAAAAGTTATAAAAAGTTTAATCACCGGTGGAATTTACCAATTTACTAAAACACTGATGGATGCAATGCCCAAATCATGCAAAATGCCTTTATATGATTATGGATCACCAGGTAATAATATTTGTTTATTTTAAAGTATATAAACTAAACCTAAACATACTTAATTCTTCCGCCCTACCAATTTTAAATAAAATAAATGTTTATTCTATTCAGGAATTCTTGGGTTTTATCAAGAAAATCTTAATGATATTGTGCAATACCCAGATGCAAAGATGGACCTATTTCAGCACTTCCGTGAAGTTGGAAATGCTCTTCTGTTCTGTCTTCTGATCGAACAAAGTTTATCTCAAGAAGAAGTTTGTGACCTGCTTCACGCTGCACCTTTTCAAAATATATTCCCTCGACCCTTTTGCAAAGGTAGTGTTTTTTGTGAAGTTGAATTTTGTTGTAAAAACAAGTAAACATATACTGAGCAATAACAACCAAAATGTTTACTTTATGTACAGAGGGAGAAAAAGTTGAGGCAAAACAGAAGAGATTAGAGTCTAAATATGCCGCATTGCATATAATTGAGAACATTGAGAAATATGGAACAGAAAAACAGCGAAATCTTGCCCGAGATGGGGATCTCCTGACTAAAGAGAGGCTGTGTTGTGGACTTTCAATATTTGAGGTTATCCTTAATCGAGTTCGAGAATTTCTCAGTGACGCTATTTGGACAGGACCACCACCTGCAAACCGAGTGATGAATGTTGAAGAATGTACCGAGTTCCATCGACTTTGGTCAGCTTTGCAATTCGTATATTGTATTCCGGTCGGAGAACACGAGTTTACTGTGGAGTAAGTCACTTATATAATATTAAGGTTATTAAATTATACCCTTGCAGACTTTAAGGTTCCGAATTGATTTTTAGACAACTATATGGAGAAGGTCTCCATTGGGCCGGATGCGCAATGATAGTTTTACTTGGACAACAACGGCGTTTTGAAGCTTTGGACTTTTGTTATCACATACTAAGAGTTCAAAGAGCTGATGGACGGGATGAGGTTGTAAAAGGCATTGTAAGTACATTCTAGAATTTCTAACTTATCTACAATATGATGATTGTTTAGTTTTTTCAATTCTTTAACAATAATTGTATTGTGAATTCTGCAGCCCTTAAAACGGATGGTAGATAGAATTCGCCGTTTCCAAGTCCTAAATTCACAAATCTTTGCCGTACTCAACAAATATTTGAAGGCAAGTTATACTGATGGTGATATGCCAGTGGAACATGTTCGGTGCTTCCAACCTCCTATTCATAAATCTGTGGCTGAAGCATCAGGGACAGTAGGACCCAATTCAGGATCAATGACTTTAGAACGTAATCACTCCCAGTATCATAGGCCTGCAGAAATGAGAAATATTATTGGTGGCCCTATGGCTAGCCCTCAGTATTAAATCAACACATACATGCGGGTCAGTTTAATCGTATTGACAGACTGACTCTAAGTTAAATTAGAAATACGAGTTACATGCCATCTCCAATTTGAGCCCCTCTTATTGAAAACATTCACAAATTTATCGTATCAAAAGTACTATTCCAGTTAATTTATACTTTTCTAGTTGATTGATGTAAGTATGCATGCTTGATATTTTTTCTTGTTTTATACTAAAGCATGTTTAGCATCTAGCCTCGAGTACGAATACAGTCTATTTAACAGTTAATTTCCTTTCAATTTTTGGCTATGCAATATATATTAGTATACAACAATTATAACATTAGTTTCGTGAAACAATAAGAATGAACAAATGTACCGTAACAAAGAGAAATACTGACTGCTGAAAAAAAATGATGGCTCAAATATTGTGCGTGCAGATTTAGAAAGTAGTTTATACAGAAACTTACTTAATGCTAGTACCATTTGAATACATTGCACTTTGATATAAAAAACTTGTGTACAATCTTCTAAATTTAAGTCATTTGTACTGCTATGAAATAAATGTCAGATGATTCTGCGAGACCGGCTTTGTTGATGAATCTTATTATTTAAAGCAGCCCGTAGTTTAATAATTGATGTGTTAATGGAATAGCCAACTGTATGATTGAAATAATGGGATCAGTTTCATTTTTTTGTGGAATTAGTGATTTATTCACAACGATAATATATCACAATTTTTCGGCATTGCTTTTTCTCATTCTTTGCTTACAAACATTATAAAAAGTATGACTTAGCATACTTATGCCATTTCCACATTAAAATCAATAAAACTTCGTTACTATCTAAATAAAGAATACAACTTAAATACTTAACACGTATTTGTTTAAATTTAAATAAACATTAGCAATATAACTGAAGAACCGAATTTTTTAGTACTGGTAATTCGTTTTATAGAGCAGATCTTACTAGCTTCAGATGATTGTGTACAGGAGTAGGAACTAATACTGATTTTTAAAACGCCGAGATTCGTTCTTCCCCTTCTTGTTAAGATTTTGTGAAGCTTAAAGAAACAGGAAATTGTTTAAGTACATTAAAGTAAAAGGAATTATTATGTCTTTTTGAGATTTCAGAATGTAATATACCCAACAAGTCTATTTTCCGTACATCTGTTGCCTTTACAATTTTTCTTTAAAATGTGTTCACTTATCATTCATCCATGCTTACAATTTTGATTAATATTGTTTGTACCTTAAGCAAAAATATTGCTACATTTGAAAGCTTTCAGAACATGATTTAAGTCTCATGGTTTAAGTTAAGACATAAAGAACTCCTAAGCAAGTTTGCATTTATATTAATTTTTATTTATAAGTACAATCAACTAGTAACTTTTAACTTTGTGAATTTATGGCACTGGTTTAATTAATCTCATTTCATTAGACAAGTGCCTATTACTAAGCTAATTCTATGCAGAGAATGAAAAAATAGTTTATTTATTCAAAACAAGTAAAATTTTAGGAAAATTGTCAAGGAAGCTCCCTTCAGGTTTTTAAAGTAGAATGTAACTGAATCTCGGAAAGAAGAATAGGATATTTCTGCTAATCTTAAGTAATGTTGTAGCTCTCTAATTTTGTTACGTTTAACCTATTTTTATATTACTAAATTTTTTAATCATACGTCAAACTAAAGAATGTTATAAAAGTTATGTATCTTTCTCGTGGTACACACATGGACATGATTATTGTGTCAGTTTTTCCCCAAACAATATCTAGTTGGATGTTTCCTATACCATATCTGTCTTCGTTTGGAGAAAAACTGAATCAACAATATTTAATAGTATTAATAGTCCTAGTTCTAATATTGGATTATTATTTTAATGGAATTTCATGAGAGATAATAGATACACAAAGTTCTATAATGCTGCCGTGTAACTATACGTAAGTACTCAAGTATTGAATATGTTGAACAGTCAGTCCTTTCCACAAAAATTCTTGAAATAAACTGTTGAGCTCGACCATTTTATTTGAAAGCTTATAATTACCAATGGCGAATTTTGTGGCCACACTTCAATTTGCAAAATCGTTATATATCACGGACTCTAGAATTGCAAAATAGGTGCGACACGCACATAACGTTGACATTTTACTATGATGTAATGAACATTACATTCATTCCTTCAATAATTGACATGGGTGCCGGTAAAAAATAATATAAATAGATAAAATCTAGTTGGATTAGTCGACTAGAACGCCCCATGGATGAGATATTCTTCCGTAAAAGATGCTAGACAGATACTGCAATACCTTATTGTAAACTGGATCTGGTTGTTCTGCAGTTGGAATTTCGTAATTGACTCCTTTAAATACGACTCCACTAACTGGGCAAACTATACACGCTGTCCCGGCACCAAATACTTCAAGCAACTAGGGAATTAATAATTATAATTAAAATTTAAAATCACTTTTTAAATTTTAAACTTAAATTTGAAAGAAATTTCTTTAGATTTGTGTAATATAATCTTACCCTATTCTCTTTTTTTAATTCAATTAACTCTCCCATAGTAATAGATCGCTCTGTAACTTTAAATTCTTTCCATTCTCTAGTCATATCCAGAATACTTTGTCTGGTAACTCCTGGTAAAATTAAACCACGTAGTGGTGGAGTAATCAGCTCACGATCTAAAATTAAGATTTAGTCACTCAACGGATGTTTTCAAGATTGACAAGTTGTAGCTACTAAAGTGTACTCTCAAAAAATCTAAAGTATTCACCTCCATTTTTATCTTTAATCACAACAAAAATATTCATAGTTCCGACTTCCGTTATCTGGTGGTCCTCACCATATAACCAAAGCACCTGCTGAAGACCAGCCGCTTCTGCCGTTTTCTAACGCACATATTAATTTAATTATTGAAAACAAATACCTTGGCGTAAAGACAATTCAGTCACTTGTAAGTTTTAAGGGCCAAGCTTACCTGGACCTGAACGGTAGGTGCATAGTTGGATCCTAATTTCGTGTCCCCACAACCACCAGGCCATGCTCGGACATATTTGGGATCAGCATACAAAGATACTGGCTTGAAACCAGTGGCAAAATAAGGTCCTACGGGACATAGTATTGCGAAAAGCATAGCGTAATTTGACAATGAGACTCCCAGAGTTGGCTTTATTGAGAAAATAATTTAAACCTTATTAAACATTGTAATTCGGAAATTGAGTTTTGTTCAAGCTTAGCAAACTAATTTAAAACTTACATCAGTTCCAATATACGTCGGCCGTATGTATAAGCTTGAAGTTTCAGAATGAGGGATCCATTCTTCCTCAATTTTGACAAGACGTTTTAAGCACTCCATAAATTCAACAGGTTCAAAAGCTGGTAGCATCGCTCGTCTAGCCCCTCGGAGTATTCTTTGCATATTCAGGTCTGGTCGGAACAATCGGATCTTTCCATCAACTCCTCTGTACGCTTTCATACCCTCAAACAACTAAATCAAATAGGAATAGAATCTTTTAGTCCTCCAAGTTTCATCTTAATATTATAATTATTACAACTTAATTCTAATTCAATCTCTAACCTCAATAGCATAATGAAGAACTTTAGCAGCCGGATGAATTTGAAGTGGTTCCAAAGGCATTATTTTTGGGGTATCCCAACCTTTCGATCTTTCAAATTCCACCTTGAACATATGATCAGTAAAGTTTCTACCGAAAACAAGATTGGCCACATCTGGTTTCGTCTGTAGCTGTTCTGGCTTCGCCAGCGTCACTTGCAGCTCTGTAGCCTTAAACGTTCCATCCGGGGAAGGTGCAGGTGAAGTAGAGTATTCTTGAGGATTTACACTCCCAGGAATTCTGCATAGCTTTTTCTTCAACTTAAAAATTAATAATTTTAATTTAACTAACAAATTCAAACCAAGTAATTATCATCATCATAAGTATAAATTAAAAAACTGTAATTACTTGTTGGTACACTCCTTGACTGTGGAAGGGTTTAAATAAAGAAGCTGAGTATCCAGCCATAAAACTGCCGTCCTGGAAAGGTTTCGCTCCCCTTTGTTGAAATAGCTGAAGAAACAAAGATACCTTAGATGAGTGAGACTGACCGCATTTTATTGACGAGATGCACAAGAAATAAATCTAAATTAAGCGTCCAAAATATTGGAAATCAATTTCATACGCATAATCATATTACATTTCTTCAAGGAAATTAGCATCCATCCAAAACCCTCATTCTGTCCCGTTCATAACAATTTCATCAATATAAATCAAAACCTATTAGAATTTCATTTCTCATCTTTCCCATGCATCTATTTTCATCCTATGCATATTTTATTATTCTTATCTAACTAACTTTTTGGTAGATACTTGCAATAATAATTAATTCCTCGTACATGCAAATCGACAGACTATTGCTGAACTAACTAAATCTCTTTGTAGCAAGAATCTAAGCAAACGTCATCATCAATTTCAGTTACATAATTCTCTTTATAATATGGACGTAAAGATGGGATTTCTATCTACCATTTTGTTTAATATTGAGGAAAACAAAAAAGCTTATCAGGGATTACACAATGATGAATAGGGTTTGCTTGCAGTTATAACAACTTGTAAAATAAAAATGCCTTGACCATGCAAGATTGCAAAGGTGTTCAATCATTGCGTGGCGTGGTTGCTTGATACCAAAGTCATGAATACTGCATATGATATTTCAACTCGCATTGCATGGCATTATATGGCATACTTCTTTTTGCCATTATTGCTCTTCCTTTATAAATTTGTTAAAGCAATTGGCAACTTATTTCCAACGCGATCTAACTTCTTAACTGGTTATAAGTGAAATTATTATTTAAGCTTGAACATACTTTAAAGTGATAAGGATATTAGGGTAGATTTAGACGCTTTGCCTGGAGTTTAGAGGAATCCGGCTATAGTATCGTAATGGACAATTGACTGACCTTCACACAGTATCTCAATCTTTCTAGCACTTTTACGTACGTTAGGTTATATCATATTACAATTGTATTTCGTCTACCCTTCCTAACTACTTTTTGCGTTCAACTTAATCTCAATCCAGACTACGTGTTGTCTGCCTACTTACATTTTCAAGGATTGTATGAATATATAATAAGCTTAATAATTTTGATGTTGATTACAACTTCCAACCTTATAAAATGCATACACTTAGGTAGGTGAGCTTCTACTATCGCATTGTTTACTACGTTGAAATAAATCGCATCTAAAAATGTATTCAATAATGTCCTTTCATAATTAATACAGAAGTCTAAGATAAGAATGCGTTTGTGTTAAAATAAAACAATAATGTATTATGCTATGGTAGAGAACTTCCGACAAAACCATGAATCCTGGTTTACCCGGGACATGTAATAGATTTCTGAAGATTTCACAGCGTCCCGAAAATTTCCCCATTATTTTTAGGAAAGCAATCCGGGTTTTATTAAAAGGTTGAAATTATATATTTATAACACTCTATCAGGACACATCAATTATATATGAAACAATTATATATAAGATATATCACCTACGTATTTAAATATACATATCCTAATATTCTCTAATCAAGGTAATATTAATGCAGTATTAATTTAGTACTATTAGTACTGTAATAATATTATTAATCAATCTTTTAGGGTATAATTCTTAGTTAATACCTTATTTAAACTCGAAATATTAATAAATGTCAAAATTTGTAAGAACATTTATAAACATGCTTACATCTTATCATCCAAATGTTATTGTGTAATTATTATGAGCATTTATAATTACAATGCGTCTGACAAATAAATGCAAATAAATGCAACTAGATAAAAGCATCGCGTGATACACTTTCTCATTTAAAGAATTTAACATCGCATTATTTGTTGACTCAAGGGAAAGAGAGTTTAATTTGAGTTGAGTCAGTTTTATCACAATGACAAATTTACAAGAACTTTTAGGTTTCACACTTTCATTCGTTGAAATAACAAAATGAAAAACAAACTCTAGTAAACACGTGTAGAGTTGGCATTTTGGCAAAATATATCGCACCATACCGTTCGCGTTCTGGGAAATCACGTCACATAACGATATTGTTTACGTTTCCCAATTCCCGTTGTAATCTTTATCATCAAAATTCCAGAATGTGCTGAATGTCTACAAAGTGGGTTTGAACAGGGTACAACTGAAGTTGCAATTTTGCCTTACTAAAATATTGTAAATATTAATAAAATCTCAAACGTGCGCAGATAAAAAAATGTAATTTTGAAAAGGTTTTCGTTTTTGTATTATTAAAAGTATTGAATTGAGTGACCTGATTATAAAAATGCTAATTTAGTTTATTATTAGACAACACTAATGCCATTCACTTAAGCCATTCTGCATTTAATGCACATTTTAAAGGGATACAACTTTTAATTTGACGATTGCTTATAAGAACACACTTGCTCATTATATATGTACTTGAAAGGGTGACCATTTCTGTAAATGAATAATGCAATTTCTCTTTTTAATGAATTATGTATTTTCAATGAAAACTACATGCTAATTATAAATGACATTATATATCACGTTCCGCTTAAATATAGTTAGACTGAATAAGGGTTAATAGAACAATTCATTTAATTACTTATTGGACGCAATGTGAAGAAAGTTATTTGCGAAATAATTTAAAAAATAAAAGATTCAGTGAATTCAGTTCACATCCTGAAATGAAAAGTCTTCAGAAAGGGGCATTTTAATGATAAATATAAATAGGAAATACCAGAAAAATACGTTATAAAAGTACAAAAATACTAAACTGGATATAACCAGAATTTTAAGGTATCAACCTGTTAAGGTTGTTCATCTACAAATAATGTAGTCTAGAGTCTTGATTTTATAAGACGAAAGGCCTCCAGAATTAAAACTTTCGACGGAAATGCCACTAAAGCAACCTAAAATCTATTAAATCACGTTGTCCTTAAAAGTTATTTATATTACAGACATAGTAATATATATGATATAAATGTATAATATGAAAACACATTAAAACCAACCTAATTCATGCAAGCTAAACCATCTTCACACCAGATTTTGTCCCTTACCTTGAAGTAAAAGCCGGTAAAACCCCCGTATATTATCTTCCGGTAGTAAACGTTCCAGCACCCGTAGTAAATTTAAAATATTTAAAAAAACAAGAAAATCCGAATTTTTCTTCAAACAATGAGAGTGAGACAACCCTTTTAGTCAATCTGAACTTTCTGAACCACTTTCCACAGAAATTAGAAGAGTACGCTTACGTACGTATACCTGGATTTATTTCGCAAATTATTGACTAATGTAAATTATTCCCTTCAGTTTGCAAGTAATCAAATCAAAGTCTATATTATATTATATTATATCTTTACTATCTTAAGAAAATCACGTACAATTCTCGATCCGGTTTGCTTGACTGTTCCATGCGAACTAAACTAATTTCAGCAACTACATTGCATAGCAATGGCAATGAAAGTATGGAAATCAGTGAACTTAATTTCTTAAAGCTTTATGAATACAAATCCTACTGCATATCTTAATACAGAAATCTTTCAAGCTTATGCCACAACGCCTTTTTTACTGGAAGGAATACCAATTTAAGAATCAAGGCAGGTTCCACATTCACTAACAAGTATTTTATTCTACGGACATCTCTTTAATATTGAATATACAACTTTAAAACATTACTTTATCAGAGAATGAATGTACCACACAACCAAGTTAATATCTTTTAAGTGCTTACTACTACTGACTTATTATAAAACCACGATATTAATAATAATAAAAACGCGTGTATGCAAGTAGGTAAGGTTAAGGTGAACTTGAAGAAGTTGTTGAGAAAACTAGTATGTAAAAAATAGTTATAGGCCCACGCTTACTTTAAAACTTTATAAGAAGGTCTACAAACACATACGGAATCACCTTTCAAAGGCTACAGTATTATTTTTAAACTGTATAGGACTCGTAAGACGTATCCCGATATACAATCTCCAAATTACTTTTTCTTACACGTACATTCATAAGTAGTTCATATAGACGAAGAAACCGAAGAATACAAGATAGATCTTCAACCTTTTCTGCAGAGATTTAGCGCATATTCCATTGAGGACAGGGTAAAGATTGGCTGCAATTTGTGGTGTGAACCTCGTAGTCCAATAGAATGTCTTTGATAAAAAGATTTGCAGGTGTGTTTGATATATGATCTCAAGTATGGATTTTATATTTGGTAATTCAATTTATTCAGTTACTTTTAGCAGGTGCTTAATATTTGTTAATAGTGCTAGTACGTGTCTCTCGATCCACTTTGGCTTGTTGGGTTCATTATTAGTTAGTAAACAAAATTAGTAAGGTGTGTGTAAGCTAAAGTCGTTGGAATACCAGGTCGGGAAAATGCGTCACTGGATTAAAAAGAGATGGAAAGTCAAAAAATGACATTTGCTTTCTTTATGAGTTGGTTTGATGTAAAAAGTGGTTACATCATTACATGCAAAATGAGATGACACGATGTCTATCCTATCTTATGAATGAATCTGAATAGAATTTATTTTTATATATTGGAGGAGAATAAGTTATCCCAAGTTAAGCTCTGAATTGGGATATAACTGTTGAAATTATAAAGTATTGATGTGTAATTATGATTCAATACTTAGAAGGATTATAGCATGTGCGAGGCGAGTACAATATTATCTAGAAGTATAAAAAGTTTGACCTTATTTCAGAGGAGAAAAGAATTGTATCCATTGTGCCCTGCTTTTTCATTCATATTTTTCTAAATTTGGGTTCTCTAGTGTTAGGTGATGAAATTTGAAGAAGTTTTTGGTCATCATAATAATGTTTCCCTTTCTGTTTAAGCTAATGCTAATGTCCTGACTATTACTAGTTTTGAAGACATTTTTTTATTTATAAAAGGAAAAGTTTTGGGTGTATACTTCTAATGCTAACTAACATTAGCCTATATCAACAATTACTTAACTAACATCAGTTTAATTTAGATTCTCTTCATTGGTCTAATTTTATTTAAGTATTTGTATTAAAAAAATCTATATTATCTGCATTGATTTAGTTTTTAATTCTAATCTAATCTATTGTAGTTGTCTCTGTGAATTAACTTTGTTAGTAATTGTTTTAAATGTAACAGGTTTTTGGCTACAAATTGTACTCCATGATTTAAAAAAAAATTACTAATTATAATGGAAATGCTTAGAAAAAAAATTAAACTCTAAGCCAACGATATTCATCACTTTAAATTAAATAATATTTGGAGCTTGGCTTTAAGGATGTGTTAAATTATTTTACTGACATATGGACATATTAAAACTAGAAAACGCTCGAGTAAGTGTGTAGCGATTATGTATGACCCAGTACACCCTGTCTTTTCAGTTTAGGGCAAAAATTGACAAAATGATGCAACTGGTGTAATAGTTTTGCTTCATATGCTTTATGAATTATAGATAATATTTATAACATTATAACTGTAGCTTATCTTAAGTAGAAGAGATACACCAATGAATAACTCACCTATAAAAATGAAACGTATCATCGGAGATAAAAACCCGATAAGCATATTGCATTTTCCCCTCTTTCGATTGTTATTCATCTACAGTCTAACAGTTTTGTATAATTTCAGTAAAAAATCAGGAAAAGACAGCAAAAGAATACACTTTCATTTGCCAAACAACTATACTTACCAGTGGTAATTATACAAGACGAAGCTTCAAAGGAACTTTTAAAATAGATCTTAAAAGTTTCCTCATCATTGAAAATAAATATGTTCCTCTAAAAAAAATGTTTAATCAATTTTTTATTTTTTATCATACAATGTAATTTGTTATCCATGTTTATAATTTACGTGCATTATAACCATCAGATTATCCTTTTTAATGTAAATTTTTAATGGGATGTTTTGACATTAGATTACGATGACAGTGTAGCATATAATCTGATTCTGAACTCTTAAAACCTTCAAAAAATCTTGTTTTGGAAATAAGAAAACATTTTCTGTTTGCGATTTATATCGTTGACTTCTTGATAAATAACTCAAAATCAGTTCTTTATTGCAAAAAAAAACTTATGCACTTTGGCAAAACAAATATTTATTCTTAGCATTTCAACTCAAGTAAGCTGGTTCTGGTTTCTTTTCATTTTCTTATCAGTAGCAGAAAACAACGTATTTTGATTTCAAAGCTGTAATTTTACTACATATGGAAAAGTTTGATTCCCAAACCGAAATCATAACCATTAAATAAGACATTAAAGGTGTAAATAAATTGAATACAGGATTAAGTAATGCAACGTGCGATTAATAAAATACAAATTATGATCTTTTTTATAGGTATTAAATAACACATCTTATACTTAAATGAAAACCTCAAAAAATAATAGCCAAAAACATTGTCAGGTTCAGGACTATCTTGTTCCAGTTTCACCCTGGACTTTTAATCATCTTCACATTATTCATTTTGTTGAAGACTAATTTTCGATGTTTTCGATAACTACCGTAAAACGAAAACGCGATTTAGAGCCACATGGGGAGTTATTTTTTGAACCCTTAAAAAAGGGCAGAGCTTTATTCCGGGGGACTTCCTTCTAGTTTGGAAGCAAAAACCAAGGAACATTTTATGTTTAATCTAAAAACAACCATCAATTATCTCGTCAAAATACAAAATGCTTTACAATTTTAGATGTGAAACCTTAATAGTTGGTTTTCAACTAGATCCAGGCTCTTTAGCTTTTAAATTTTTGCTTACATTTTTTCAAATGGCTTTTTTTTTATTTTCAACCCTAAACTATATTTTTTGGATGGGGCTATATCATTGGAGGTTAAGTAAAGTTGTTTACACCAGTATGTCACGGATGGAAGAACATGAATTATAATGAATTCGGAAAGACAATAAAGTTGAAACAAACAAATAAATCCCGGGGGGGGGGGGTAGTTATTTTTTTAAACCAGTCGCCAGACCTGGGTAGTTATTTAGATAAAAACCAGGGGGGGGGGGGGTTCTAAATCGCGTTTTACGGTAACTTGAATTTAGGGGTAAAATTGCATTTATTAATTTACATGTGAAATAATTGGAGTAAGAACCTTGCTCTTTATATTTTTACCAACCACTTCATGAGAACATATTGACACTAAAACTTGAAACATAATACAATAATAATGTATGAAGTCTAGTGATATTTTTTTTTTATGTGAAGTTTCAAGCTCCTTACAGATTGGCAACTTAAACGATTTACCCTATCCACTTAATTTTGACCTTGAATTCAACAAACAATTAACATTACCGAGAAATTTGGGCTGTTATTGTAGAGTGACATAAACAAAATGAAATGCCATTCCACTTAAGTTTACTTACGACACGACTTAAGTTTCAAGCTTTTAAATGTAATGCCTTTAGTAAGCTGGTAAAACTGAAAAAGGAAAGTTTGCACCAAAATACACAGTTATTATTACCCTATAACTTTTTAAGGACTCCATACATTTCTCGCAGTTTTCTAGTCTACAACAAGCATTACTTTATTACGTGAAAACTCAGACGACTCGGCCCCTCTGCCCCCCCCCTAGATAATTGTAAACCATATTCAATAAAATGTCAGATCAAAAGACGAATACACAATCTGCGATGGACATACAAGCCCGTCAAATAAATAAATAATTTTAATTTTCTTAGATACACTTTTACATGCTAAATTAAATAAGCTAACTAAAATCATAATGCTAAAACAAACGGTTTGGATAACAATCATCAAGTCAGTTAGCCAATAACAGATTATACGGATGATCACTTTCATAGGTTGGCTAATTGAGTCAATACTAAATACCAAGTTTATTTAAAAACTTGATAAAAATGTAAAGAGGTTATTTGAAATTGAAATAAACATCTTAAAGTGAAATTCTCTCGATATTACATGCGACATCGGATTTACTCATGCTTATCATTCATTGTTTTGAATAGTGCAAGCTAACTAAACAATTGAAAATCTAAAGATAAGTTTGCAATCGTTTAAGTCTCAAAACTGAATACATTTCATACATTTCTACGCCATCCCAAGACATCATTCCAAAACAATTAGAATTAAACCAATTCAAAGAGCATGTGCCTGCAGGCTACAACCCTGCAAATAAGTGTAACAATAATGTCAACATCTAATTCATTTTATTGATTAAGCCAAAATACTAGAAAAGTTTTCAGTGGAAATAAGAATTATTCGCATCATTCGATTCCAGTATGCCATATTAAGGACACCAGCCGCTACACTATGCACTAACTGGAACACACAATAAAAACCCATATCCTAAGCCTAAAAAGATAAAAAATACTAAATGATCCTACTCCTCCCATTCACATTTTCAAGAAAAAATACATGCACAAAATGAACTTTTACTCTTCATCTTCTACGGATTACAGTTTTTCAGTATTTTAAAAATGTTTTATTTTATTCATATCGAAACCCGGTTGGAGTAAACCAGAGGACGCAGGATGTTACAATGGGATGTTACAATGAGATGTTACAATGGGATGTTACAA
>JAQGBU010000441.1:0-28514 GCA_034698605.1 Isotoma decorata
GGCCTAATACAGGTGTGGTCAAAATTTCATGCAAATCGGTTGAACCGTTCTTGAGTTATCGTCAGACGGACGGACAGCCAGACAGACAGACATACCGGGTTCATAAGCCCTAGGCTCGGGCTAAAACCAAGGGTAGTTAGGTTTTGTAGTTAAAAAAAACCCCGGGTTTGTCGTACCCTGACCGGGAACGATTGTCTAAGCCAGCTATTCTGAAAATTGAGAAAGACAGAACAAGGCTGCTTAAAATTGTTGAATTTCAGTGTTTGCCTCGCAGAAAGCCCGAAAAGTTAAAATTCACTTAATTATTGATACTGAATGTTTACAACCTATACCATATTAATTATTGGGCCAACTACGAAACACGAGCTAATAATTGTGTGTGATTATTACTCGGAAAAAAGTTTCATGTCTAGAAAATGTTTGTAACCGATAAAAAATTTTCAAGTACGGGCCCCCAGACCTCAATGTACGCCAGTGTGTCAAATGCTATCTCCTGTTTGAGACTCATGCTGAATTTGAATGCGATAACGGTTAAGCAATTTAGAAGTCAACATCTTGAATTTATTTTACAAAACAAATTCGTGGCGCGTGATATTACAATTTTTACAATCTGATATTAATTAAAAGTATTGTAAATTTGTAAGGAACCAAAACACTCAATTTCAAAAGCTTCCATTTCATTAATGGAGATCTTTTCATCTTTAATCTGAATATTCCTGCAAATTGCAATGAGTAATCTTAAGATTTGGCAGCAATATTCGTAGGAGTAATGGTTCTTAATATAATATATAAATACAAATATGTCTTTTAACTATTTCTAATGTTTAAAATAAAGTAATACAAAGTCAACAACATCACTTAGAACTAATATAGAGATATATAAACATAAATAAGAACTATATATCAGTTTATCATCCAGCTCTTCCGTCCAGCTGGTATTCTATATGGTATTATATGGTATTATTTGGTAAGTTTCACAGGTTTTGCTTTGCTTTCTCTGTCAGTCCACAGTATCAGCATACCTAGCCCTTCTTTTTTTAACAAAAACCAAAAAAAAATCAGTTCCTTACTTTCTGTTATAGATACTGTTACTGACAGGGAAAAACTGGTAAAGTGTAAGTGCTAATGTGCTTTTACAGATATTTGCTAACTATTAATTATTAAGTAACTTTAATATTTAACATCAGCAGGTGATTTATAATGAAATTATTGAAATTTAACGCCTTAATCAACTGATCGTCTGGAAAAAAGTCAGTCTGCCAGCGACAGTAAATTAATAACTTAACAAACTACGTCAGATCATAACAAAAGATACTCTGTATTCAACGAAACTTACAATATAATAATTAGAGTTCATACAGCTACACTGAAAGCCTTCGCCTATTTCCATGATTCGCTACTCCGAAAAAGTACATAAAAGGTGTTAAGAGTTCGCAAATTAAGCTTAACAAATTGATTATTCAAAGAGAGATCAAGAAGACTAATCAATGTATTACATACTTACATACTTGCCTGTAAAAATAGATAAAGTGTAATAAATTTATTATTATTGTATGTAATTACTACGTATTTTAAATCTGAAAGAATCTGGTCTTCCATTTTACAGCATTACCAACGTTTAGTTGCATTCTGACTTCAAGATTAATGCAACTGATATAGAATGCTAGTCTTCATCATCTTGCCCGCAAACAGGTCCACTTTTTCTCTTAGACTCCATTCCTGTGCGATCTATTGCCATTAATGGCTTCATTGAAGACCGAAGGCTCAGAAATAGTTTTGGAAATAGTATCTCTTGTTGAGCTAACATCTGTTTTACACGATGTCTTTCAGTTGGAGCTTCGAAGCATGCAGGACAGTTTTCTGGAATCACTGGTAATCCGCGAGACTCAGCAAACTCTCTTAGCGACTTTTCTCGTACATACGCGAACGGACGAATGACCCGAAGATCCCCTTCCCTGTTATCATTAAAAAATATACGTTTAAACACACAAACATATAAAACTAACATGCCAATCGCATGTTCGCTTACTTGACTGTATACGACGCTTTCATTGTCCTTAGAAGCCCATTGTGAAATACTGACATAAAAAAACTTTCAGATAAATCATCAAGATGTTGTCCTGTAAACCACAAAAGCAGTATATTGTTATTGTTGTAGATGCACATGATTGATAAATGACATACTGTGTACTCATGGCTGCATTTAATATAAGATTACAAATTACCTAGGGCCAAAACATTATATCCATTATTTCGAGCTGATGCATAGATTCTTCCTCTTTTCATTCGACTACAGAAGCTACAGATAGACGATACATTTTCTGGACCCTTTTCTAATGCTGTTTCCATGATGCATTGTTCTTCAAAAAAATAAGGAACATCAAGTGACTTCATGTATGGTATCAACGGACGAGGATTGAAGCCACTATGTTTAGGATCCACTTGAAGGAAAATATTCCAATACAAATTATTATTAATAAACAATCCTACTATTAAACGAATAAATATTACATAAAGATATATTACATTATGTTTAAATTAATTTTGCCCAGCTTTGTTATTATTTAACGCTTTTTAGTGTTTAGTACAACAATTCACAACTTTTCATGGAAATGTAAAACCTGGTACGGTATTTCCGGTTTAAACTATGCACTCCATTACATTAAATTACAAATTACAAATTTCAATATACCTAAGTTTGGCAAAAGAATTTACCTGTGACAGCCCCGAACGTAAATGTGATTCCTTCTTTTTTCAGCACGTGTTGTGCTTGTTTCATAGTATGAAGCAGAGATAACGAGTCCTTTCCTCCACTCACGCACACTAGAACTCTATCCCCATCTTTTAACATGGAGTACTCTCGCAAAGCCTAATTACAAAACATTTTTTTTAAATATTTAAAAAGTGATATCGCTTGTCTAAATTTTTCCATACTTTCACTTACGGTCAGAGTCGGCTTAAAAATACTTTTAGTCGGACAATGCCACTTTGACTGAGTAACTGTTGGTTCATTCGTAATATCTGCAATATTTTCTTTGTCGTGCTTCACACAAGATTTGCAATTGGATTTGTCTTTCTCTGATTTCCTAACGCTACTCAATGAATTTAAAGTGTCAGATTTCTTTGGTATCTTTAGAATCTCTTCTGTCACTAAAGCTACACTGTCATTTGGTATTTTGGGTTCATTGTTGAAAACTTCGTCCTCAACTTCCTTGTTGGTACCATTAGTGGGAGAATCGTCCTCCGATTTTCCCATACAGTTCAGCATCTGACCACTAAATGTTCTGGCCCGTTTTTTCAAACCTTCAATCTTTCTATCTTTAAGAGTAAAGCTATTAGCTCTTTCTCTAGTCCCATTAAGATCCATTCCTTGCTCCATTTGAAAAATAACTCCTCGAATTTCAGACTTCAGCTCATTTGCAATCTCATCGGTAACCCTACGCATTGCTTCTTCTACTAACTGGTCATGTTTATCGTTTTCAATGGAATTCGCAGTTTGCAATGGTGGTTGAGGTCCAGGGATAGGACTCGGAGAATATGGAACTTGACTGTATTGACTCTGATTTTGAGCGGGCACAACTTGGTTCTGGAATGTATGTTGTTGCTCCATATAGCCATTAGATGAGTAATAGTATGGCGTAGGACTCTGTCCCATCGCTGGACTGGAAATGGTTCCAGCTGTATAGCCATTCTCCATTGCCATGTA
Source organism: Isotoma decorata (assembly GCA_034698605.1). Classification (NCBI taxonomy): domain Eukaryota; kingdom Metazoa; phylum Arthropoda; class Collembola; order Entomobryomorpha; family Isotomidae; genus Isotoma; species Isotoma decorata. The sequence goes on from JAQGBU010000441.1 coordinate 3,707, forward strand.
ACATTGTCCTTGTTGTCCATCAAAACTATTTTGAGACTGCAGACTCTGAAATCCTGGACTTGAGCAATATGACGGCTGCTGGTACTGCTGGGGAAATGAGTTTTCTGGAACAGGTTGGGAGAAGCTGATGTCCCCGCTACCATTTCCGCTCATACAATTTGTATACTGCGGAGCTGAGTTCGTTGGTAACGAATAATTGCTCGGTAACGGGGAAGCAGTTCCATTTGGTTCGGTTTGGTAGAAACTTGTGGAATAACTTTGGTAGCTTACAGGGGCAGGCGAATAGCAGTCAATAGGTGACGATAATGGGGTTGGTATTCCTTGATTTTGAACTATCGGTACATTTCCACATTGCTGGGACATTTGAAAAGTATCGAATCCAAAATTTTGCGGAACAATTTGCGCAACTGGTTCCGTTTGAATAACGTTTTGCGTATCAGCAGTGTATCCATCAACAGTTTGACAACCACTGTTTACAAAACAAGGACGCGATGTCTCATTTATGTTTATATCCTTTAGTTCTTCATTAACAACCAGGTCATCTTTTGTAGTCCCGGACGACAGACTTTCGCCACTAGTGTTCCCAAATGAAAAGCAAATTGAAGGTCCTGTGACCATCGCACCAGCCGCGACCAGAAATTCGTTATCACTCTCATTTTCATTACTAGAGTAGTTGAGCTCGCTACTGTTACTGTTGCTGATTCCACTTTCAGAGTCCATAGTAATTCTTGCATGGGGCAGAGAATTTAGAATGGAAGACTCACTTGAATTCCATGATGACTGCATGACTTGCAATGGAACTGACTCTGGATAGTAACTCGATTCCGAACTAAGATCTTGAGCATATGACTTAATTTGAAATGGTCTAGGGGATTGGATTGTCCCTAACCCAACGACGTTATTTTCTTTAGCAGCTATCACAAATTTCAAGGCTTCAGAGGGAAGAAAAAACCATCGAAGTCGAGCAACGGAAGGGTCATAAATAAGTGACTGGTCAGCCAATGCCCTTCGCTTACACAACTGCAATACAAATCACAAAATTAGTTAAGGTCATACAAACGTCTGCTCTTACTTATTTTGGGAGCTGTTCAAAAATACTAACATTGTAAGCGTTGCTAAAAATATTCTTAGCTTGCTCAATACACTCCCGATAGTTTGGATAGTCTTCGCTGTTATTCCTCGTCCGTTCTTTGCAACGTATGCCTTCTGCATCAAAAGTGGCCCAACTCAACCACTTACGATGCTGAAATATCTGTTGAAAAATTTTTGGAATGTGAAAAAGGTTAGTTACCCACTATCAATTCTAGAAAAAACAACGTGTCAGCCAATGCGGAAATATCAACAAAGAACCAAAGTTACAAAAATCAAAAACTTAAGACTTGTAGACTCGTTCTAATAAATTGTAATTACTTGTACTTCATGGTATTCAGGGTAAACCCACACGTATCATACCACATCAGTTTGCCTGCGTTAAAATGGTCTAAAATTTAGCATGGGCTTTTAGTTTTACAAGATATAGGAAAAATGTAAGAACCATGCAATAACGTATCACTACTGTTTTAAAACCTTTTTCAGGGCAAATTCTATAAAGCCTCGGTTAGAATACGTATAAAAATTACGCCGCATGGTGGTATTGGCAGTTTTACAGTATGCAGAATACCCTGCGTTCTGGATAACCTCGCAACACAGTGTTTCATAATATCATACTGCATACAAATATGCACAGTGCAATATCCAAATCACTCTGAACGGAACCTACACTGTATTTCTGTGCTCAGTTTCATTCCATACACTGTTTATACGAAATACTACTGTGAATAAACATTTGTAGTATCAACAGGTGCGCAAAACAAAGAAAATTAAAATTGGTTACTTAGTATTTACATGATTAGCATGATGATGAAACTCTCCAGTTTCCGGATTACAAATGTACAATGGCAGCAATTTATAACCTGGTGGATAAACGTTGAATTAAAAAGTTAAACTCATAAGACGAATATAAATCATAAGCAAAACTTTTTACCCATTTCACTCACCATATCGAGCGACTAATTGTACAGCTTCAACAACATAATCAGCATCTTGAGCACTAGCATGAAATGGAATAGACAATCGAACGAATCCCGGTCTGAATATTTCGTACTGTGATCCTTCCAAATACATGTCTCGACGTAAATGGACACGATCAAGTCGACTATGCAGGGAAGTGATAAAAAAGTTAGATTAAAAAACAAGAATTTGGAATTATAGGTCATGAATTTTAATAGAAATCAAACAGTACCTATCTTCCAGCAGCAGCCTCTCATATTCGACAGCTAGCTTACTGTCAATGCCTAACAGCTCCTGACCATACGGCCCAGCACAAGCGCATCCCCCTCTTGCTTGTATTCCAAACAAATCATTCAGCAAGGCCACAACAAAATTATGATGCAGGTAGTATCCCTGTGTCCAAAAATAAAAAGACAACTTTCATGCATTGCTAACATCTACCTGCTTTTCAGAATAAGGATGCACAAAAACTACTATATTTTATAGTTACAATTTTTAACAGTATGACGATTATGATTTAAAAAACGAAAATTAACGTTACGAAATATATGCCGATAGGCAGGTAACTATAATTTGTTACTGTAGTGAAAACAAGGGCTGCTATTTGACTCGACTAGTTTGTCCTGAGGAAAGTGATATTAATGTCTGCTTTTTTGCTGGGTTCATATTCTGTGAAAGTTACCACCGTATATGTATTTGAGACCAGATTTAAAAAGGTACATACGCTCTCTACATGTTCCACGACAAATGACACTATTCCAAGCCGAGGGTGCTCTTTGGTTCCTAAGACTTTAATTTCGGGAAATTTGGACCATTCCGAAAGTATTTTTCTGTTAATCAAAGACCAACCAAGTGTTCAATTTAAAACTAAATTTAAAATATTACTAAAAATTTACTGAATTTAATATATTACCGGTTTATTTTCTTATGAATAAACAGGTTTCAAACAGGATGAAAGGGTACACTTACTTGGTAAAAACAGCCTCTCTTGAAATAATATTTGAACTCCCAACGGTATCTTTGAGCCTAAAAACGAGCCCTAGGCGGATTGATTCAACGATGGCTGGGGTTCCACCTTCTTCGCGATATTCTGTGTTCTATAAAACAAATTACTGAACGTCAAAATTACTCACTCAATGATCTTAAAAAAACGATGTATGCCTTCGTCTACAGACTTACTTGAAGATACCTGTGATTGTCCTTGGTGACGAAGAAAACACTACCACCTGCAAAAGACAACATTGTGTTATTATCTGCATCACAAACCAACAAAATATCTTCATCACATGTTTAAAAAAGAAATCCTTTGTAATAATTTCCCACACATGTATGCTAAATACTAAATAGATAAATAGATGTTCATTGAATTTTGGCCTAATCTTTTATAGTGTTGAGCATCGTAACCCTATTAGAACCCACCGAATAAGTTTGTAACTTCCTAATTTCGTTCCTAATTCCATTTTCCTTACCCCACCCCCTTGAGGAGGAAGTAGTTTAGTTTTTTTAAAGGTGGAATTCTATTCCGGGGGCATTCATTATTTTAATAGCAAAAGTTTTTAAAATGTTAGAAGGACTTTTTGGACTTAGTTTTAAGTCAATTTATTTATATTTTTAAATTAATGAGGGGGGTTTCTAACTCAGTGAATTTCTGAAAAATGTCTTTGGAATATTAAATAGGTACTACTCCTGGAAATATACCTAATCCCTTTTGAAGATTACGAAATTAACTCCTCGTTACGTCGTCGTGTAAAATGAGGAACACGATATTAATGGTATGCTGCTAATGAATAGTGGTAAAAACCAAGTCTACTGCTTAACGAAAAATGTCAAGAAATTTGCTTAAAATGGCTATTTTTACAAGTCAATTAATTTTCTACTCGTTCGAAATACTCATCCCCCCTAGAATCAATTCCACATCTATTGGAAAGATTAAACCTAACTTATGAGTCTCTACTTTTATGTTTCCTGCTCATATTTTTGTATCGACAATTTAATTTAAAAAAAATAAACAATATATTTAATACCTCCACCCCCATTCGGCAAGGGATTTTCAAATATAGCCTTTTTCGCCACTAGAACACCTGCAAATCACAAAGTCCATTAAATTTATAATAATGGAAATCCAACAAAAAGATTAAAAAGAAAAAATAAGCACATAAATCATGAATCAATCGTTATTGAAAGCAGTAAGCTAGGTAGCTTTCTTTTTTTAAAGTCATAACGTTATAACTGCTCATTCGGCATTAACATTTTCAAGAAAATGTTGCATGTATCAAATAAGCTAAGCTACACAAAAAATCACCATTAAGATAAGCAATAGAATATACCTGGGGTCTGTGGACCACCAACAAACTTGTGCCCAGAAAAAAATATGGCATCTTTTCTGCCCATTCCTTCCTCTGAAGGTTTCGTAACAACAGGATTCATGGCAATTTGGACATGCGGTGCTGCAGCTGAATAATCCCAAAAAGCAAGTCCTCCATACTTGTGCATCAGAATAGTAACAGCGACATCGTCTGTTGGAATTCCAGTGATATTTGAAGCGGCCGAAAAGGTTCCCACAAGCAACCTGTTTTTTACTCCTTCCGATACAGCCTTTTTTACTTTCTCCTCGAGTGCGTCTATATCCAAAACTCCACTGGCAGTTTCAGGAATGAATACAACCTATAAATACATGAATTCAAAGTTCAAATGAGACAGTGATACAACTATTTATTTGAGGTAAACAATGGTTAAGTCAATTTCAGAACCTTACCGTTGCACCAGCATCTCTCCATGGAAGAATATTTGAATGATGCTCATGAGGACCTACGAACACAATTGGTGGTGGTCTCTCACTGTTTCCTACAACGGCTTGGACCAATTTGTGGACAGCCCCGGTGGACCCAAAGCCACAAAAAATAACTACGTCGTGCTCGGAAGCACCAACAGAATTTCTCACGATATCTTTGGCTTCGTGCCTAAATATTTGAAAGACACATATCAAGACTAACTTAAATTCAATATTAGATTTTTACACTTTAAGTTAAACATTAAGCGTCTGCAAATAGTGCAAATACATAGCAAACTTTCAGATATGTAGATTTTTTGTTTTTCCAAAGTCCATCAAGAGTCTGATTTTGAACGTACCTAAACATCGTTGTCTGTGATGAAGTAATGGTAGTTGTTGTATGAGTATTTCCGTAATATGGAAGCACAAAATCTCGAACAAAGTCCTCAATGCACCGAAGCGGTTGCCCAGATGCTGTGTGATCCATGTATACACCTGATTAATATTGAAAATACTGAATGTTAGTCAATGGCTTTGAATGTGAAAATATTGATATAAATTTTTAACCAAAAATTAAATAAATTAGCCATAAGTAAGCTATACGATAGTTTTTTCATTCATAATTCATAATTCCATGACCTCAAGATAAGCTATTCATAATTCCATCAGCTTCTAATTTTTGTAACAGCAAGACTAATTCAGCTACATTGCAGTGCATTCAGTTAAGCCTTGAAATATGTAACAAACTTGCTTGTACAATACGGAAGTATCTAAAATTATCTTTCAAGCAAAACAAGCACATACACCATGGCCAGCCAAGACTTGAAAGCTTGCACATATACATCCATGGAACACATTCGTATGGTCCGTTTACAGTTAATTTTCTTTAAAAAAAAATAAAGGAAAATAAACTAAAAAGACCATTAAGCAATTTTTATTTAAATGTGAAACATTTGATTCAAAAACATTCTAGCTTTTTTGACCTTCCTATTCAGCTTTCATAGAATACAATACAATCAGCAATGATACTTAACACACCAACAAGCCCCTTTGAATATGGTAGTCTACGACCTTTAAAATTCAAGACTCTTTTCTAGAATGGGAACACAGAGTTAATTATCTGCCATGTCTCCTATCATCAGAAGATTTACCATCAAAGGGTAAGGGTATACCAAATGAGATTCTGTCTGGAAACGTTACTTAAAAGAGACTTCTTTTAGCAACGTGTTAAGCAATATTTCTTCGAAAGAAATACAATACTAGTAAGCATCTATCTCACTAGATTTCGAAACCCCTCTAGAGTTTGCATAGTTTAAAATTAGAGTTCCCAATAGCATACTCATAGTCTTTGGATGGATGGAAATAGCGATAAAATATATCCGACTAAATATATCAAATGAATTTCCCTTCGTTAATGATTAGTAGGGAGCTCAGCTTGTTACATTCCTTTAAAAAACCATGATAAGTTAAAAATCGATATAATGTCATGAATTAATTAAAAAGGCTCAGTTCATCATACTTTTTTGTAGAGCTATACCACAGACCTATATATATATACTTCCTTATACGGTCAATTTGAGAAACAACTGGAATCTCTTTGTACTGAAGACTACCCCATGCTAATTTTAAGTCTTCAGATTTCTTGTCAATTCTTTAGTATTTTTTAATTTAAAATTTACCTTTCCAGTTCATCTACAAGTACCCGTCCTCCAACCTACACCGTTAATCCCTTTCAACACCTCTTCATGGAGGCTAAATTTGTCCGTACTTAAGCTGAAATACATTTTATAAATATAAGTAAGGCTAGGAACAAAAACAAATTTTTTACTTCCCTTTAATTAAGATGACCGTAATTATTTGAGATTTTTTGAGATATCTCTTGGCCTATAGATCAAAAATCGACGAAATTTACTAGCAAAACTATTCTTTCTATATAGTTTAATTGTATATTATAATTCTACTGTATTTCGTACTTCATATTGTGGCTTGTTATCGTAGTAATTGTATATCTGTAGTATTTTCAAAATCGATACTCTGATCAACTTTTAAAATAATAAATAAATAAATCAATTAAAAAATAAAAGTGGGTGTTAATAGAAATATCCCAGGTTTTCACCATGAATAATGGTCACCCTTTGACACTAACATTGGTGCATTCAAACGTGCTAAAAGCTCGTGTCAGTTGCATAAATAAATACAAATATCATGCCGTTGGTCAATGCAGTTTTTCTGCTACGCATAAAATTAGAAAATGCTGAAAACATTAAAGATTTAACGTTAAATTGGTTTATATTTGTTTATGTAACTCCAAACATTAAGCGATCAAAGCTCAAGATACATAAATAACTTTACGTAGATAAGATAAGCTTTCTTTTAGCACTGATCTCACACAGTTTTGAGCGGACTAAATATAGTTCTAGTTGAAAAAATAATATTTTTCAACAGCATGTTATTCCAGCTTCTCCACATCATCCCTGCGAAGTTCATCACGAAGGAAGATATCAGATAATCCTTCATCGATTCATCGTCATATACGTAACCATTCACACTTTAGATCAATAAATGCTCAGATTTTATGTTGTGCCAACTTTACTTCTCTACGTGACAACTTGTACAATAAATTATTCGACAGCCACCTGACCCATGCAAGTAACCCACACCAGTCATATAGTAGTGATTCTCTAATGCTTAGCATAAATCAAGTAGGTAATAAATCAGTGTTCAAGATGCATAGCATTTATATTGATAGCGATAGCCTCCATTGTTTTGACTTTCAAATAACCCTTTTATTGCCTTCATATTCTCAGGTTCACAACTCGTTTTGCTTCAAGCATTTGCTATTTGCTTACCATGCTTTAAATATATCACAACAATTTAAATTACATTATTTTTTCCAGATATCCTATGTAGGAATGTGGTTTCAGTCAAAAGCAATACAAAAGTTTAGCTTGCGTTGATAATAGCTGCTGGTGAAATAATTTCATATTTAAAGCTATGAAGCGACATTTGCAATTCGTCCCAACAAAGACGTTTGTCCCTGGACAGATCTATTAAGCTGATTAATCATGAAAGAAATTCGTTTAGTCAAGACGTGTAGCAGCCAACCAGCCTACACTTATTTAATGAAATTCAGATGTTATTTCATCATCCTTGTGCTTTTTTAAATATGGTTAATGGATCCAGGTAGAGCTTACACACTTTAGTAAACTGCTTATCATATCTTAGGCTCACTCTCAAATCTCAAGCCTCATCTGTATGGTAAAATATAATTGTTTTGAAAACATCACAAGTAGAAGGCATACGAGAAGATGCTACATTCTAGGAAAATGCAACACTTGCAGCGATAGCAGATGACAAGTCAGGCAACCCCATACCACATATACGGGACCTACGTGTCTCAAAGGTTAAAGATACGTACGTGTTTATGTAATTTTTATCTAACTCTTGTTGCTTGAAAGAATAATGGTATTTGTTTAGAAGTAAGGATAGTAACAAGAATATTATGCCACAACATACCATGACGTTCCTTGTTCTTTTAGCAGTTTAGATTAGTCGTTTAGTTTGCTAAATAAAAGTTGCTGAAAATAGCCCAGATATTTAGAAGTATTCTTCTGCATAAACTATTCGCTCGAGTGCAAATTCGAGATAAAAAAGCTCTAAACACTCTTACTTAACGCCTGATCGTTGAAATCTTTTTATATGTTGAACTTTATAAATCACAGGTCAAACGATGTGTCTTTAAACTATTTCAAAATACTAGTAATCCAAAGATTGTCTGAATCGCATATTTATTTTCATATTTGTTAAACATTTCAATTGTATTAGTTTCTTATGAATAAAAACGTACTAGTACTGCTACTACAACTATTTCAAAAATGAAACTATACTTCTCAAATCCCGATTCTTGGTGAGATAATTTCACTGACCTCCATCCACTTTCTTGTTAATGTTCCCTCTAATTTATACAATTGTATCAGCAGTAAAGCCTCCAAAAAGTGACCTCTGACTTTTGAGTCAATTGACACCTAAACGCAAGGGTGATTAAACTTATAATATGTGCTATATTATTTGATCACCAGATACAAACACAAACTCAACAACGATTCAATTATCATTACAAAAGAAATATGAGAATGAGAACCCATAAATGTTCTACTTTAAGCAATCCATTGCTTTTGTTTTTTTGATTAATTAACCAACTAAATACGATTGAACACGTTGATTTAATACGCCGTATGTCTTGCCGATTGCTAAATATAAATTTTGTTTGATTTAAAACCTCGTATTTAATGTGCCCAAATGCAAAATAATAATGAGCTCCTGTACAGGAATTGTAATCGTATGCATTTATGAGTTGAACATTCAAGACATAATTACAAGAATGGAAAAATACAGCAAGGAGAAATATGAAAATTGTTTAGGAATTGCATTAGTTCCATACCAATAATGCCAATTGATACAGCGCTTACTTTTTCCAATTTCTTACATAAGTTTTAGTAATGTAAACTCAAGTATCTCTCTACGTTCTGGAATAAACTAGTTGATTAGTTTTAAAAAATTCAGCATCACAGTTTGAAGTCTAGCCTTGTCTATGAATGTGAAACATAATCTTGTTTTGAAGTTGTCATACATCTAACGTGTCTGAGTGAAGTGAAGAATACATCACAATAAGTGATAAGTGTAGTTCATGTCAATCTTTCCTCATACGAAGGTTTAGCTCAACTTGTTGGCTAGTTGGCCATTCAATTTAATAATTCCAGCTACTAATTTCAGATCCATTAACCTTGACTATGAGATGTATCTACTACATGTACAAGGTGGCTTCAATTCAATCAGATAGAAATATTATATATCACACGACAAAGGTAGGGATGATTCTTAATTTCTTAAAAGAAAAAAATGCCCGTTATAATAACTGGATGCGTTTTTCATAAAATGTTTATAACATTAATTCGGACTTTCATATCATGTACTGATAGAATAAATATGCACCCGCGTGCATGCTGCATATATCAAAGCATTATTTTATTTTAATCATGTGAACATGTTTAAACTAAAACAAGTTTCTTTAAATCGGTCAGAATATAATTCGATGGCCACATGGACACTACTGCAATTTAAAAAAACTACATCTTGGATAAATACGACATACGACTAAAAAGGCAGTTATTTTTTTAATAGCCAAAGGATCTCGTACTCGTATTACATTACTAAAATTATAAGACATCCCAATCTGGAAGTGTGTGAACAAGTTGCCGAATTATTACCTCTTAACGAATAAAAAAACCTATATCAAAGCAAATAAAATGAGCAAGGATATGTGTTGATGTCATACACTATAAAAACTAAGCATTAGCAAAAACCAAATCACAATAATAAACATGCATTGTGTTAACTTGTTATTGAAATATAGCCCTACTACTGATGAGAAAAAAACGATTAACGATATGCAGTAATACAATTAATAGCTACACATTAATATTAAATAACACGTTCACTTACTCCGTCGTGGTCCATAGGGTCCTTGAAACACCGTCTCTCTTCCAATAACATTACGATCAACCATTTCTATCAGGTCTCTTGTACTCCCACGAAAAAATGCGGACTTGGATCGATATTTTTTCGACCCTTTGGAGCTGTTGATTGAGTCCTCACCTTGAGCACATTCTGATGGTGGTACATTTTCCGGTAACTGGTAGAACTTGCGATTTCCATGAGATTTCATATTCATTACCGCATCTGAATTGGAACAACGACTCCGGAATTGAATATGTGCTCTGCTTACAGCACAGGGAACACTGATGAAGGTTTCTACTGCTAAACCTACTCTTCGAATAATTTGTAATTCCTTCAGCCTGATGGCTTGTTGAGTTTCTCAATGTATCCAAATCAATTTCTGTAGAAACATAAACACATGAAATCAAATGCACAATTCAAAACTCTCATTAAGCAAATATATTACAACTGATAAACCCCACAAAGTCTATAGTATACTTTTTCACAACTGTTTTTAAACTGCACCTTGCGTCTTATCTATATAAAGCCCCACAAAAAAGTCCGAATCATACAATACCAACTAACCTAATCCGATATTTGATTCTGATACATTAAAAATTACATTTAAAGCCAATGTAATGATTTTTTATAACCTTTTTGTAATCAGTGTTTATATTGTCACATTTGTTGGAATACGATATAAATTGTATCTTCTATTGTATGCAATAATGTAATGAAGAAGTTCTTGACTCTTGATTTATTAACAATGTGTTAAGCAGACAGCTTGGAGCTTTAGAGGTTCCAACTAGGCCGGCATGCAGAAGACGACTGATTTGATAAAATACACTTTGAGATGGCTTAAACCTTACGTGAAGTGGCATCAAGATGTTAAATAAAACACGAATGTCTTGATGTTAGTACAAAGATATGACGAAGACGCAGTGAGACACAAGGGTATTGCAGGATATCCCTGGACATCCTTCTCTGCGAACGAGTTGAAATGCAAAGAAGCAAAAAGAGCATATAGACTTTGCTTAACTTCTTATTGTAGTTTGTGAATTCAACACATGTAACATTACACTCCTAAGCTAAATGTTTAAAAAACAGTTTGCTGATAGAAACAGTTTATCCCAATACAATTATATTATAATGCCAGAAGAGTTCATTTATCTCAAACTGTTCTTCAATAAGCGTGTTGCCGTCCAGGTTGATTTATCATGTTTACGTTGTTGCAATTACATGTACTTTTTAATCGAGTCAGCTTCAATCCCTCTTGACATCCTTATCTACATTAGATAATGTGTGAAAATTTTTTGCTTATATTGCCGAAATATAAATAAATTGAATGGTTGGAGCCTGGAGGTGGCAAATTCTGCAAATTAAAAGTCTTGAAAATAAGTCAATATTTATTCGTAATTCATTTTTTTGTCAGAAATCAACTCTTTTTGTCTTTGTAATTTTAATGTGACTTAGATCACTTATTAGATACTTAGGAAAAGGATTACAAAATAATTATTGAGCGTTGATGCTTCAATTGAATTCAACTTTATTTTATGACATCAAATTGGCAAAGCAGTTTCTCATTTTATTATCAGTACAGTTAACATGATAAAAATAATACTAGAATACCACTAACACTTGCTCTTTTTAGCTTCTTTATTTGGTTTTCGTAACGCAATTTAATATAATCATTCTTTACCAATTATAACATGCCATGACATCCAGACACGGACACATCTAATTATTCGCGACTAATGTTAACACAGGGTTCTCAAATTGATCCAAGTAATAAAATTATATCTGAAGTCTTATTACATAATTTAATGTGTAATTTGTCATTCTATTTTAATTTGGAACACACTTCCATTGTTATTCGCTTATTCGGATGAAATGAAGTACACTGAAGTAGATGACAGATTTCTGTCATCTACTTCAGTTTAATTGGATTATGTTAATGAAACAACTGATTGAGTGGGAAATAATCGATATTATTTTAAGTTTATAGCCATCGTAACATACTAACTTTATTCTTTTTATTGATTGGATAGTTAATTGCTAGATGATTTGTGTTAGCAATTGCTATCACTGATTGCAATATCCTAATCGGTCATTGGTAAAACACTACATTTGTAACTCTTCAATAAGATTAAAAAATTGTGAAAAGATGAATGATTGATTACGGTTATACACAATTGCAATTCATAAAATAAAAGTATGAGATTTTTGCGGAAGGAAGAATATCTCTAATAAATGAAATTAATAATAATACTGTTCCGAAACGACTCATAGTGACATGCACATATTACTATTTGGAAATTTGTTTGTGTCGAAGTAAAGGTTAATAAGCGATTATTGGTTGTAAGTTCGGCCACAAATGTTTCATAATCCTAATTGTATGCCGTAAGTCAATTTGGGTTACGTGAATTCGTGCGGACTTTTTTGGTCAAACCTAATAAATTTCAAAAGTTTTTGAGACGGAACGGTTGATATGTGGGATCATAATTGAGTCTTCAGTCTTTGACTTCAGCCCGTTTTTATTTGTTTCGTTAACCCTTTATGCATTGAAAATGTACTTCTATAGCATTAACAATCTAAAGCATACAGAAACAAATTATGTGTACAAAAAATTGTATAATGAGGGTGCATAATGCAAAAGGTATGCATTCTCCTTTCATCTTTATTTTACTAATTTTTGTCGATTAGCTGCGTGTGATATTGGCACAATACGTTAACTGCCATATGTTATTTATTTTATTATGGGCATTAATATTCTAATTTTTAATGCCACTCGGCATTCTGTATAAAAAATGGAGATTCTCGACTTTTTTCGCTTTTTATTTTTGAACTTGATTCCGTTTTCCATTATATATTCCATCCGTCTAAACACCTCAAGCATTCTTTTACTTCCGATGAAGGTACCAAATGTACAAAAGCTCTCTGAATTAATTGATAAACATTTACAGTCAAATTAATAAAAGTAGTAGAATGTGGAAGTAGAAACCCATCATTACAACAAACAATATGCGAAATTGCGAACTTGTCTTCATTGACGAACTTTTGTCCTTGTCTCATTACTCCGTTAAACAGCAAGCTTTTATTCTTTTCCACTATTCGTGAATATTATTATTAGACATGACATGCATAATACGTTAACTTGTACTCTCGTAATGCTCACTTCCGAATCTTTACAAGAATATCTTGTATTTTAGAGTACGACTATTATATTATTGTTCCTTCATACTAAAAACAATTTGATTGTGACATTTAAAATGTCACATTTTTAATGTGCCATATAAGGATTTTCTTTAAGCCTACACTACTTCATGTTCCGGTTTAATCTTTTATTTATGTATATACCAACCATGCATGATGGAAATTGCGTCCGTTTATCTTGTAAATGTGCCCTGACCACAATTGTTTGTAACAAAATCAATGTTTACAATATAATGGATGAAGCCAAAGCCATCAGAGCTTTGTAAACCAAGCCAAATATTAAACGTATTACTATATGCACTTCCATTTCCTAATTATAGTTTGCACTTAACAAACACTAGGATCTTCCGACATGAAGTATCTAGTTAACATGAGGCTAGAGTAATTTCCTCACATAAAATGAAAAACATTACGTGGTAAATCCTTATACAATCAAGTGAAGATGTGTTTTAAATATAAGTGAAGTCGATCGAACCTAATACTAGAGATCAGTTCATTATACTTGCTTTTGGTTTGTTCTTTGCAAAAATATGCGATGATACGTAACTTTACTTATGAGCTTCTGTATTACGAATACTTTACATTAAAGTCGTAGTCAATTTGGGTTAATCTAAATCCAAACATCACCATTAAAAGGAGAGTGCTATAATCTAATCTAATCTGCCTTTCTGTTTTGCAGATTAAAAAACATCTTAATTATAAACCCAAGTACCTAGTCTCCTTGTTAAATTAAGAATGTTATAAATCGACGTCTTGTTGACTTCTGTTTCTTAGAATTTAAGGATTAAATGCCAAATAAATGACTACACCAATTTCTACTTTTAACTTCAAGCAATTATACAATTATTAGCATTACGCAAGTTGAAAAATAACACACTTGATGAAATCAATGACGCTAGACTGGGATATAAGATCATTTTGAAGAATGAAGATTATATTGCACTACTGCACTGCCTTGTAAAGTTGCAGTGATGTGCAGTTTAATCCCCTGTGTCATATACGGGACGACTCTTTCGAACGTTTGGCTTACACCAAACGAGCGGTTGACCTTTTCTAAAAACATTTAAATTGTATTGAACACTTGCGTATACGCGTTTGCCTTGAAAAGGTATTCCACTGTTCTGAAGGGATGAACCTATAATTGAGCATTTTTAGGATCACTAGACCAGAATGTATTTTGTAATAATTCATAATTGTAATGCTCAGCTTACTACTTAATTAATTGTATTTTGAGCATGCATATGTGTAATTTGTTAATGTTGTTCAACAGTTATTGTTAGCTGGTTACAAAGGTACAAAGATTTTTGACCTAGTTTGGAATTGGAATCAAGTTTTAAAAGAACTTTTGTTCGCAGACCTCTTTAAGTTAAAGATTTATGCACAAGGCAAGGCAAAGAATAGAAAACGCCTGAATGAAATTGGGCCCTTAGGATCTATTTTCTATAACTTCTACTTTTATTTTATTGCTATTCTTCGTATATAACCCAAAAGTAGGTTTGCCCCTTCCAGTAAATCCCAAGCGCTAAATTACTATCAACTATACGTGAAACCCCATATACATAGGAATTTCATGAAAGTAGTTAAAAAATGTGTAATGAGACTTCCGCAAATATACTAATTTCTCTAAAATTACATTTCTAGTTTTATGGGGTCCCCGTCCCTCGGTATTCGGCCAATCTGGCAAAATCAAAAGTGGCAAAATTAAATCCAACTTCTCATAAAAATCGAATGAACAAAAAATAGCCAGTTCTAACGTTGTAAGGTCCTAGAAAGCAATAGAGACTCCACAAATTTCAAAACGTTAGGTTGGATTTATTACTTGGTACTGAGAATTTCGGTCCCAAATTTTAATTTGCCACTTTCACTTTTGCCAGATTGACCCGGAACCCCGTCCCTCACCCCCCATTTCCATCAAAATCATAATTTGAGGATAAATCTCTGAATAACGAGTCACAAGCTGTATAATTATGAAGTAAATACAAAACATACCTTTGTTGCTTAAAGCGTTGCGTCGTCTTCAAACAAAAATCTCAGATTGTCTAGTATATGATTTGTGATTGTAATCGATATTTAATCGCACACTTTACATCATACTACTATCCTATCCTATTATAATGATAGCATGAATGTTTTTCAAGAATATTTATCAACTTATCTTCTAATTGCACTGAAGCCGACACAAGACTGACAGGGCTGTCAAATGCTCACTAACATGTAAATGTTCACGTGGTCAGCAGTTTCAAAATTATTACTTTTTCGTTCTTACGATACAGTGTTAATGCTTCCAATGTAAAATTGTGGGTTGAGCTTGAGACTTGTGAAAAAATACTATTCAGTTTTCACTTAACGCTCTTGTTACTTTTCTCTAAACACTTTTAACTTTCAGCATCTATGTTCATTCAAGTCAAAGCAGTTAGTGTAGTTTTAAACAATTTCCTGCAACGAAAAAAATTCAAAGGCGACTCGCACAACTCGCACTCGTATTCACACTTGCTCATTTGTGCCGTTTGTTCTTGTGAATTGATGCCGTCACTCAACCATCAGTAATACATAATGTGAACTTAAGACTTTTAACTTTTGTCGGTAAGTTAGTACATAAGGCATGAATTCAGACGTCTGCAACCTGGAAGATGGTAAATAAAGTTTACATTAAAAACAGTAAACAAATTAACAAACAAATCTAACATGTTTTCATTTTGCCCGCAGCTCTGCGCAGTTGGCAGTTTTTGCAAAGAAAGTGTAATTAACGTGGAATGCAAAATAAGTCATCCTACTAAAATCCGTGAAAGTTGACTCTAAAGGAGCGATACTCTTCCTGAACGGGTTAACTTTGCAAAACCGAACCGAATTCATTCCAAACAAAATATATTGGCTCTAGCGTGTTCTAAAGGTTTATAATTATAATTATGAACTATTACAGCTATATCTTGACCTAATGACAGGTTCAGTTTAAACTTCAAACTTCATCCTTGTAATTTTTTGTTTTTGTGTCACATTCATCCGCTTCATACTTTCGATTTACACTTACAAAAGCCACAAACAAGTTAGTATAATTAAAAAGTTCAGTTCGTACTCGGTGGTATATCTACTTGCTGATGACTGGAATTTGAAGACTTAAAGACTAAACAATCCGAGCGTAGGCTCCGGCTTAAATAATATTTATGCAAACTAAACGAGTAAAACTATTTGACTTGAGATTCACGTCAACATCCCGTCAATCAAAGCCCAAATTAGCCCACAGTCCAAGTCTTAAGTCCCAGCTACTATTTGACTATTTCATGAGTGATTAGTGTGGACTGTGGACTTTGTCACAGGAATACCAAAATTTAAACAAACGATAAGACAAAAACAAGAGTGATTTCGCCTTTTTGCTCCTCTCTTTAAAAAAAATAAAGCTATTTATTATCTTTTCAATGAACTAAACTCACAATAGAGACACTTTCAACTTACAGGACTTACAAGAATAACTCATCTCGTTTGTGGCTAACATTAACTACACATTGTGTACATAACTAACATGTTACATCAACTATGAACTATAGAATATAAAACCCTAGCGAATAAATGCATAAATGTTGAATGTAATAAACTCATACCCAATCTTATTTTTGCAAAACAAATGTAACTATGTAACTCTGAACTCTGTAATTAAATAGAGGAATGAATATAGTAACCCAAGATGGACGAATCAACCTTGTTCTTAAAGTAAAAACAAAAAAAGTATTTTGAGCAGATGAGACTGGGCTGGCTACACACTGTCTCTTACCCATCCATGAAGTTGCATTGCGAAATGTAAGCACATTTGACACTGACGAAAAGTACAAACCACATAAAAACAACTTTTATAATACTCCTTTGTACTTACTAGGTCATGCAGCCAGCGTGTCTTCTCTTACGTCTTCGTCATCCTCCTTTTGAGTCAATTATAATCTTGGATGTTGCTACTGCTGTGTCTGGTCTGGTCTGGTCTATAGGTTGGATTCAAGAACAGGTCGCAGGTGCCAATAATAATATTATATACGATACGAAAACGTGCAAATTTAGAAGTTTGCACCGTGCACAAAAATACTAAGGTAAACTAAAAGCACAGTTTGAGGAAAAGTGTGAACAAACTAAATTATCTATAGACAACTGCACTGTCTGCTACTATTTAATATGTTATTATTAGAGTTATTTAACTCTTGGGTTTATTTATAAGGTTTTAGTTTATTTGCTAATTGTGAATTGGAATTGGCAAAAAATAAAAAGTGATATAGGCATGTATGTAGGAGTGTTATGTTATCATGTGGAAATCCTCATGTATCTCATCATGCATGGACTTTCCAGTTTTGAGCCAAACTCGCGGTTTTATTTTCCAGATAGGAGGTGTCTTCACTTCACTCTTTACTACTTCTCCAGATGGTACTTATGCTCTTTTTTGTACCAGTCGAATCCACACTGTAGGGTAGTTTATTGAGGCAGACGGGGTTTTTCATTTTACATGTACTTAATTATTTATGAATTACGGAATTTACCATTTGTGTCAACTTTAATATCATAATGAAATGTTGAAGATGATGATGATGATATGCACCAAAGAAATATATCCTACTATGTACGAATCAAAAATTACTTCATTATGATGGTTTCTCTACCATCATAAAGCCCTGTTTCGGTGTCCTGAATTGCCTCAATATGCCCTGGCTTTTTGATAAGTTGTCCGGTTTTAACTAAATGTATTTTAACTGGATGCTGTTTTAAAAAACAGAAAAACTAAACCTAGCTTAGGGTTACCATCCGTCCCGGTTTTCACACACTGTCCCGGTTTCTGACAACCGTCCCGGTTTTTTGTTGAAGTTTTCAAACCAAAAACTAAGAACTAGAACTTTATTCAGGCAAACGGGGTGTTTTACTCTACATAGTGTTGTTCCTAATATATTAGTAATAAATATATTATTATTCCTAACATATTATCATGAGTATATTATTATTCCTACTGCATTTATTTCTACTGCACTAGAATTTCTTTAAAAAATACCCTTAAACTATTGTGACAGTTGTAACTTGTAAGAAACGTAATTAATTACTAATCAATAATTAGTTCATCGTCTAACTCCTCACCGTTATTTCTCATTGTAAATGTTCTGGGCAAATCAAAAACCTTCAAAAATTTAGGAAATGAAACTTTATTGATCTGTAGGATTTGGTTGAACATTAGATCAAGAAATCTATGGAAAATAATGCCGTTTCTGTAGACAATTCAACCAGCTTAGAAGTAATATTAGTATGAAATGACTTTTTGAAAGCCGTCAAATCTTCAATTAATACTTGGAGGTCCCCGAGGATGAGGGCATTATTTTACTATCCCAATTATCTGCTACTGTCGTGCTCGTGGCTACTTTGCTTGCTTAGAAAAGGGTACGAAATTCCTAGTTGAATGTTACTTTCTTTTAAGTTTTGTAGCTCATCACAAGAGTCTTACTTTGTGTACGAATTAGTATGCAAGGAACGCAGTGTTGGTTTTGATCTTTCACCTTTCATGGACATTCCGACAGAGTTGTTCTAACTCTGAATGACAGAACTTCCTCTTTCCTTTCAAAATTAAGAAGAAAGCTTCTCTTGGGGCACCAAGTTTACTCGTTAAGAATTTCTGTCACGTCCTTTATTGCGTTACTGAAGTAGCAAGACTAACTATTGACCTTACAAGGTAACCTTCCGAAATGTTTATTCACAGTCAGATGTACTGTCCCACATCCCTATCGTTCTTAAGCCCGTGAACTATCCGCAACCGACTTATAGGACAAAGGTGCAATAAATAAATAAAAAATGAGGGTCGAGTTAGAATTTAGAACATTTTTTAGGTCTTAATTCCAATTTAATACTTGTTTCATGTGAAACAAAGGTTAAATCGGAATTAAGACCTCAACTTATAATTTGAATTATAATTTGAGGTGTCTAATACAAACGGAAAGACTTTTTGAATCACAGAACTGTTTCGTAATACGGAAGAAAAGCACCATGACCAGAGAACAATACATAATATCACCAATCTCCTAATTTTGTCCAATCAGCTCGAGTTTAATCTAATCAATTGCATTACTTTTCCTATACACTGTTCATGGCATGGTCATGGTCCTAGTCAAACGGTAAATGCGTCTACGATCCACCTGACTTGGTTTTCTAAACTGGAGTTTTCACTTTCTCCTTGTAGAGACAAGCTTAACACTTTAACAACCCTTCTAATTAATTATCAATCTCGATTCAAAGAATTCAGTAACCTAGAGTTTAACAATGGAAATGGAAAAGAAGCAAACACAAACAGAGCGTAGTAAATGTTGGCATCAAAACGGGATTTGAAGAAATGAATAGTTTATTACCCCGACCAAATCATCACGTCAACATCCTAATATAAAAACTGTGTAATGTTTTGCAATTTAGTTCATGATGACAAGGACAATTTTATTAGTATTAGTCCAAGGACTTCTAACCAGACGTGAGACATCACAGATTATGCACAAGTGCATTTCTTACAAATTGTAGAACCATAAAAATAGACTTTGTGTAATTGTCACATTTATCTGTTTGATTTGCTCATAAACCTACACGGTAGCAATTTTATTATCAAGTAAGCTGTTACATTGAGTTTCAAGTTATGCGAACAATGTATGTCAAGCTAATTGTATCTTCATGCTTTAATACAACGAGGTGCTTTTTATTTACACTTACACTTTTTATTTTCAGCGAACGAGAACAAATCTTAGTGATAAAGAGATAGGACTTCAAGGGCGTTTCTCGAGACTAAAAAATAAACATATACAAACATTATTGTCCCCGTTAAACTCATTTTATATCATCTTTTCCTCCTTTTCGTTACTTTTCTTACCCGTTGTAACCCGGGTAAGATTTCAAGGTGTAAGACAAAGAGTAGATGCGTCGTTCCAAAGAACAATGGAAATATTTATGGTGAACTGATTCATGCATTTAATACTTGCTTTACAGTCTTGCTTTACAGAAGACCCCGGAAATAAAAAACCCCTCCCCCGGAACAAGTCTCAAAAAACCCGTATTATACATTTACTAGCAATTTTTATGCTGTAATATTTAACTTGTAAAGCTTAACATGTAAAGAAAAGTAAGTCTATTATTTTATGAGTGGGCATTAGAAATAACACTAATTCAAAAATAAAAACGACTTACCTTGAGATATCTCTGGGTCTAGACTAAACCGTGATTACCGTCTAAAAGGGTGTAGAGAAAGAAGTTACACGATTTTACCCGGATTCGGAATATTACTGTCTCTTAATGGAATAGAAGCTCGATTTTCTTCACGAGATTTGGAATCCGAGAGAGAAAGCGATTTTAAGTCATGGTTGAATTAAAACAAACACGCATCAAATCAAACGTTATTATAACATGGATTTAAATGGAATTAGAACACATTAATATAATAAACAGGCATCGAAAAACTATAGAAAAATACCTGATGTGAATATGTTAGAGAAGGGGAATGCCTGGTGAAAAAGCTTCCTATTCCTCACACAGAATAACCTTCTCCATTGGAGTTTCCTTTCCAAACGGCTTTGTACTATAGAAATCCAGCTGAGAACTTAACTCACAATGCCCAAAATCTCCTGTCAGATCACCAAAGCGTTTAGAGTAATCTTCCATATTGAATTTAGACAAATCGCCTGACCCGAATATGGCACAAGTATTATAAGCCTGACCAATATCCGGTTCCACAATGTTGAGAAGAGGAAGCCCACTTGTTTTCAGTTGAGTCATAAGATTTTCATCAAAGTCATCTTCAACGTTTCCAGGTTTTCGAGATGGATTTTTTAGTATACCATCGTCCTTCTTTGTGATCTTCTGTTTTTTAGGTTGCCCTTCAGTTGTCTTCGCTTCTTTTTCACCGTCCGCCTTTTTAGGTTCTGTGCCTTTAAAAAAAACGTAAGTTGTTAAGCTATTTGGAATCATGAACTTATACCGGATTCTAATGTAAAAATACTTACTCGGGATTCCTGTCAGTGGTACTATGATTCCTTCTTGATCAGTTGGTAGTGGTTCTTGCGATTCATTCCTGGTAACATGCAGATTTACGCCAGCGTCTGGTAATGAGAATGACACCAACGATAGCTCCTCAACTTGGCTCCGCAAATACTCTTCATCTTCAATTTTACGAAGAGTCAATAGGTTTAAAAAGCGAATTCATTAATTAATTAACAAAAAAAGATAACTGATACCAGGAAAAAAAGGACCCTATTGTGTATTGCAGTTTGTGTGAATTTTGAATCACACTTACACTTACCAACACCTTCCATCCTAAGTCTTAAATCTAAATTTTCAAGCACTATTCTTTTCGAATTTGCATCAAAAATTTTATTATTTTCAATCAAAATGTGCAAATTAAAATTTAAGCAAATAACAACTACAGTTTTTGGCTAATACACAGAATACTACAGCGTGAGACAGCCAACGTGGAAAACATCATGGGGATTCCGCAACAGCTCCAGCAGCACACATTTACAGTCAGTTAGGATAGGACTAGGACTGATAGATTTGATCCTATAAACTACGTTGATGACAATAGATTTTGGAAATTATCTTTGCCAAGGCTCGCTCAAAATGAATTTTTAAATCATTCCTCTTATTAAAAAAATTTGTCAAGTCAGAATAATTACAAAAAAACAATTAATAAATTTAACTCTAAAGATATTGGGAGAAAGAATGGTAAGTAAGGTACGACCGACGGATGCAGGAAATGCGAGTCAACTCATCCCTTGCCCTCAATTAATTCTTTCCTTCTATAGATAATTTTTGTCGTTATTTTTTTCATAATAAATTGGCTTTTTCGTCTTTGCGTTGGGTGGAAATCAGCAAGTAAGCAAGGCCTTCAGTCAGAGAATAAAACCCTTGTTAAGTTACCAACAGTTTTAGTTTCATGCATTTTCAATAAAAGCTGTGGTTCCTTTAAGAGACCCTACAGACCCTACTATGACATCCACATAACTTTCAAAAATACTTTAAGGGAATAAAAAAGGTTGTCAAATGTTAATCTTACGTGGGGAACGGAAAATGCATCGTTCTGTAAGAAAACTAATGAAAGTAGGAAAAACTTATCTAAGTGGTCTGAAAAAAAGAAAGAAAGAAAGAATGCTGATACTGGCTATGGAGATGATCAAAAAAAATTGTGCTGAAATTGACGGTTTTTAGTGGTCAATTGAAGATTCAATGTCAACCTTTTAAGCTGAAAAAGGTTTACATTTTTTCAATTCAAACCAAATAATGAATTTCAACAGTTGCAAAAGACTGCATAATTAGCAATAGGTGAATTGATTTTTTAACTATCGTAACCTTTCCTAGGCTGGACTGGATCGTAAACTGGGTTAGTTATGTTCCAATTTAAGCTTAAATCTTTAAAAAATCTAAATTTTGTATTTTTAAAATTTTATTGCATACGAGGACTATTTTTGTGTATTTATTTTTGTAATTTTACTTATACAGTAAATACAGTTGTGAAACCCTTTGTAAACTTGTATCGGGGTTTTTAAATACACAAGGAATTGTTATCACAGTTTGCATTACATATTAACCGTAAAGCTTATTAGCCACAAAGATTTATATTGTTTAGAACAAAAATAAATTAGTCTTCAAGTAATAATTTAACCGTTATGTTTCATGCGTTATTTCAACCTTGTAAATTAGGTATGGCATTTTCAATACAAAATTACCTAGATTTTCAGAGTTGTTGTAATGTATGGATTTTAGCTGCTTGAGTATACAACAGTAGGTAGTTGTGCAATTTGATTTTAAACAATGGGTAACTGGATAAATACTTCATTATGTGTATTACGCATTAATTTTCTGAGAGTTCTGTTTTTAGAAGGGTGTTTTTAAAATATCGGATTATATTTGATAGTTTAGGTAATTCTTCAGGTTTTCTGCCCAAACTACAAATTAGCTTTGTATCAAAACTATGCATAATTCCGGGTCGTAATTCTTGTCATGAGGTATGAGGAAGGATAACAGAAACAAGATCCATTTGTCAATTTACATCAATTTGTTTCTACTAAAAGGCCATTATGGCACTTGGCACTTCCTTCATCTCCTTCTTGGAATTTAAAAACCTTCTGACGCTTTTAGCAATCCCAGATGTACACGGCTCATAAATACTCTCTTAAAAGGTTACCAAGATAATTTTTGATTTTTCTAGCACAAAATGAGCTTTCCATACTTCGTCTTTAACAGACCTACTTGTTATCTGGTGATGTTGCGAAGCCAGACGATATATAGAAACTAGTGAAGACAAATCCATTAAGTAAATGTGAGCTAGATATTAGAGGTGCAAAAATGATTCTTACATGCTAAAAAAAATAGTTCTTTTTAAATTATAAAAAGATTCTAACGTTTGATATTTATTGAGCAAATAAACACTTGCATTTCCATAACTTTTTTAAATGCTGAAAAATGAATGGTTGGTTACATCTAGAAAGGAAATTAGTCAACTATTGTGTTCCTCAATTTAGAACACTGTTGGGGGTTATTGTTTCAGTGGTTTAGAAAGACGATCGGATGTACCTCTCTGTGAATATCATTCATTAATCATTATCAATCAGGCAACACTTTCCATCTTCTCATAATAAATAAAAAATGTACTCATATCACAATATTGCTCATTCCAAGTTAAAAAACTTTACACTGAAATACTTCCCAAATATGATTTCAATTCAATTAAGGTTGGACTTAAAACAGAATGAATTGGTAAAATAAAACGATTAATTAAAAGAAGAGAGATAAATTTGGTGACTGAAAAATGAGATTACCTACTTATAAAATCTTTTTTGGTTTAGGTTACAACCAAATCAATACCGTTTTTGTAGATGTATGGGTGGAACAAGTGATAATAAAAGAGAAAAATCGTGCTTTTCAGCTAATTACGAATTGTTGAGAAAGGCGTTTACATCCAAATTTGATCTTATCTTTATCTCCCACTCCATAACTTTTTTTTTAAACCGGAGAGTACTTAGCAAGGGTATTTATTGTTCCATTCTGCTGCAGCTACCATAAGAATGTTATGCGATTTTATTAAAGACTAGTTTATATAAACCCGAATCAAGAAGCTTCGGGAAGCTAGTATATTACACACAAGTATTTATAAGCCAGTCTAAAGACTGGCAATATAAGAGGTCAGAGGTCAACATTTTATATAAAAAAAACCGTGGCTGTAAAGACAATCACCGCCACCAACACATTTTACGCACAACACAACACACAAAAACTGCTGTGGCTTAAAAAATATGAGGT
>JAQGBU010000442.1:0-28445 GCA_034698605.1 Isotoma decorata
CCTAACCTAACCTTACAAAACGAAACGTAATGGAACCAAATGTAACCAAGCAGAAAGTAGACCAGGGAAAAAACTTAGAAAAATCTGGTAACAAAGCCCGAATCTAACCAAAGGTCATAGAAGTGTACTCTATGTCAAGGAAAAGTCTATTTCATCTTTTTAATGCAAAAGATGGTGCGTCTCAATGAGAGAAAAACATTGAGATTGACAGTTTGTGAAAATTTTGATTCCTAAAGCTTTAAATTGAGTTAAACCCGAAAAACCTAAAAAGCCTGAAAAACCCAAGCTGAAAAGGTACCCAAAAACCCCTAAAAACCTGGGGTAGCTTACCCTGGGTATGTTGATATTGATATGCACTGCCAGAGAGAATGTTTACCAAGTACAGAAAAACCATAGACCGTAGCACCAACCACCACCACCACCGTCCTAATCCTTAGTTTGTAACATACTGTGCGTCTCAAATTATCCATTCCTATTCTCATAATACCCCATGAAGTAACCTAATGCTTGACGACTACTAGCTGTAGCTTTACACAGTGAAACATTCTATAAGTAAAAAAGTTTCAGCTGTAGCCTAGCAGAACATTCATTCAATGCTTCTTGCATCCTACGGGATTTGGACATGGTCAACAGCCCACCATCACTAGTACTACACCACACACACGAATATCGAATACTATCTATTTTTAGTGCTCAGAAATCATGTGCACAACTTTCTTCAACTGTGAATCTTCGGCACGAGAGATCCTATAGAAGCCTTAATTTGAAATGGACTAAGGGCTAGTTTACTATCGTCCAGTTTACTAAGGAGTAAAATAAAGTACCCTAATAGTCTACACCGGTCATGAAATGTATAAGGGGTTGGAGTTGGACTAAAGAAGATGTAGAAGTTTTCCATGAAGAACCTTCAAGCTGAATAAACCATGACAATTGGATGTATAAAAGTGTCGTCAGATTGTGTTTATGAACTTCAACGTTCTATTGAAAGTTTGAAATGATGATCATCGTGTTCATCTGTTCAGAAAAATTATTTTACGAAATTTTAAAGTTGGAGGTGAAAGAGACATTCAATCTGTTTTCACGAATGAGAGTCCGGGCAGTATGGAGCATGTTTTTATTCATTTATGTCACATTTTATTTTTATATTTAAAATTGGGGGTGTGGCCGATTCGACCCATCTTCAAACTTGGCCTTCCTTAGGAACCCATTTGTGAAAACATAATTTGGAAATGTTGACCCTGTAAAAAGTTATCGTGTCGACAGACACCAGACATCGGTCACCATGAACGTTCATATATGGAGTGTCTAACGACACTTAATAATTTAGGGCTCTGGGAATTGTACCTTGCACCCAGACTACACACAGCTTTAGGCTATAGGGTTATCAGTCTTATTAGCTGCTTATCCACAATATTGCTTGTCTACAAATTCAAACGTCGCACTTTTCAGGTACTTCCCAGTTTGCAAGTGTGTTCAAGAGAAGATTGAAAAGTGTCCGATGAAAGGACTTCTATTCAGCTTAGAGTTGATTTTCGGAGGTTCCAAAGCAGAACCTCTAAAGATAAGTTTAAAAACTCTCTGTGAACTTCTGTGGAGGCTCCCCAACTCTGACTGAACTTCTTTAATGTCGGCATCCTGCCCTTTGCTTTACATTTTCATATGAATTGGGCTGAGAATCGAATTAAATTTTTCGACGTTGAACGATAAATTTTCCAACAGATACACGATAGCAATTTTTTAATTACAAATTACAAAGCCTACAACACCGCCCTGCCTGCAAGTCGGCTTCGAACGGTTCTTAAGAACACCTCAATGTTCACTTATCTTTACCCCCGCTGGCTCCTCAGGGGACCAAAATTGGAATATCAAAACAGTACTAAGGTATCTATCTTTGAGTGGAGCACACCACATCAAACCAGGACCTTGCTGCAATTTCTTTCATTTCAATAGGGATTAATATTGTTTACAATTTATTGGGTACAAAACTACAAACGGTACAACGTTGATTGAACATTTGCTGAAATAGCAAACTCTGAATGACAAATTTTTGGGAAGTTTATGAACGGACCTTCAGCAGAATGAGAATTCTTTGAATACAGTCAGATCACCTTATTACAAGAGTAGTAGAGTACACAGGGATAGATAGGGTATCTTACACAACATTGAATTTATAAGTGTAAAATGCATCTGTACATTGCAGATCTCGATCCGTGTTTTCTATCGTGGGCTGATGTCGTCCATATAGTAGTAGTAATCCGTAAATAATAATAAAAAATCCCAAAGTTAGAGAGATGGACAATAAAGTGACAGTATTAGTAGTAAATATAAATTGCAGTAAACTCCTTTCTCTCATTTTTTAATTCATATGATTATCAAATAACAACAATTGAAATACTAATAAATGACAATAATCCCTTTTTTAGTGTCTGATTGAGAGTTGAGAGAGACACATAAATTTAATTAACCCACACGACCACCTTTTTCGTCAACATCACCATCACCATCATCACCAAAAATCATCTCAGCCTCAGCCTTCTCAAATCACAAACTAAACCAACTTTATCCATCACATTTTACATGACATCAAGATTAAATTCTGTGAAATACAGAATCAAATTTAAGGTAAAAAACATTTTTTACATTCAACATTGCATCGCATCAAAATTTCCTAAAATTCGTAATTTACAGAGGCCAAATGCAGTAATAGTATTTTTACCTTGTACCTTAAACCTTTGTTGTTCGTCACTTTTTCCATAACACAATCAATTCATAAAAGCTGGAAGTATGTGATAAGTGAACTGGTAATTATTGTTGATTGTTTCCAATAACACTACACTACACACTGAGCACACAAAAACACAAGAATCATTACCTGTTACCCGTCGTAGTACATAGTAAATAGTAATGTGTAATGTGTAATGGAAGTCAGCAGTCAACAGCAGTAAGGTCGACAGTGTTGACATTAATCTCAAATCAAGTCAAGAAGATAGTAAAAAATTAAACTTATACTTGTTGCTACCCCCACCCCCCACCATTTTCATTTTTGCTTACAACGTACACTGTCACTGCTCAGTGACCCAGTAAATAGTCATAAGTTGTAAGTGAATACAATGCAAATGAATGAGTTCAGAGTTTGCACTCCAAACTTTGGAGTGCAATCTGCAGTCATTCGTGTCAATCGATGTTTGTTTATTATTGAGCAGCTATAATGTGTAATGTATAAATAATGTCATCATAAATTGAAAATTCAGTCAGTGCAGTTAGTTCGCAGCAAGTACAAAGTAAGTATGCAGTATGCAGTAGTGCACAGTCAACAGTTGACACTTGACAGTTTAGTTGTGAGTTGACAGTTTGAGAGAAAACATGTTGACAGTTGAACCTTGCATATTTATACGAAGGGACCTAAATTTTTGAAAATTAAAAATAGGCATAAACTACAAGGTCAAAGGTACGAAACGAACCATTGCAATTGATCATTGACCATCCATTTATTTGACATTCAATGAATTGCAAGCTATACATCAGACATTGTAGATAGTCATGTCATGACTTTCATATAATAATATTATTTGTTATTATCTTTCTTGTTTAATTAACAATTAATATCTGTTTATACCTTTGTTATTACTCAAAGTTAACTTACGAAACCCTGAACCCTAAGCACGAATTAATTAGGTACCCCTTTTTTAGTGCATTTTAGTGTCTATGATCTATGTTCGTACTTGATAAGTTCATAGTTCACTCACAGTCAGTGTTAAGAGTGGGACGAGACCCCAACCCACAGCCGCTGATGGGTATGGGTGATGATAGTTTGTAGTTTGATGTAAATAAATGGAAAGGTGTATGCTATGCTTGTAATTTGTACCACATGCATACATTTATTTTCATATAAGATTTTGCAATTTCAAATTTACAACTTCAATCTACTCTGATTCTAATTGTTCAAAATATAATCTATAAAAGAAAACAAAACTTGTACCGTGCATATCAACACAACTATCAAATCAAACAAGTAGTTGATTACTAACTAATGAAATTTACAACTACACATGCTATAAAACTCAACAAAAAATCTTTATTTTAAATTATTTATCAAAAGTTTTAAGTCATAATGATAGTACATAGTGTAGTAAAGAGTTTAAAGAATCACTCAAAGAAAACATTCGTATTTTGAGTTAGAACATTAAAACAAGATTTTTAAACCCAGTCAGTCATTACAAGCAAGATCATAATAATGGTAATAATAATATGCAATTATAATAGTCGATTAATAGTAAAATAAATACAGTACAGGCAAAGACTCGACTGTTAACTTTTGCTTTGTACTGATGTTGAATGTACTAGAATAGAAGCAGTCGAATCAAAAAAAATAATTAACTCTCCTCTCCTTTGCTCTTATCTTTTATTTTCTTGGCTTGGAAATGAAATAGTTGTCTAGTAGTTCAAAATCTCATAAAACAGAAGTTGATAGTTTTAAGTTGTTTTCATTTCAGTTGCTAGTTCACTCAGCCAGTACATTCAACATTCATTAAAATACATTTTACACTAAATACTGAATAAATAGAAGCAATCCCATCCAAATCCACAACAATCAAAGCAGTAAAACAACTAATTGTTAATTGTTGAAGGGAGAGAGTGAGTTAGATAGAGAGCCAGCAAGTTGTTGTAGTCAGTTGTCAGCAGTAGACAGCAGATGCAGATGTAATAATACTCAACGAAAAAAAATGTGGGGGATGCCCCCACTACTACTATTCTACTACCAACTACCACCACTGACTACTATATGATATTGCTACTGATTATTATTACTAGTCTTGCTAGTTTGTAATTTCTTTTAGTCAATGGTAAGTTACCAATTGCCTTGGGTTAGTAGTGATTGTGAGCCCGTGACTAGCAAACTGCAATAACCAAGCTGGCTACAGTGATAGTTAACATTATAACAGGGCACAGAAACAAACTCTTTTAGCATTTAGCAGTTAATAGTTAACTAACTGCATATATATATACACACTTACTTAAGAAAGATTAAATTAAATTGCATTTTAACATGAAAATATAGGTAGAAACTGACGATCAAATATATACTTAAATACAGGCTGAGGAAAATACATTCGCATGAAGCATTTCATTTCACATCAAATCAAATCTCTGTTAAATTGAACCCATTCAAAACTTATTTGATTTGATCCCTCGGTATATTCATGAAGCAAGTAAGAGAGCAGTAAGGTTTAGATATAGATAGAAGAGGTATAAAGTAATAATATGTGAATTATAACTGAACTGACTGAATGAATTCCTTAATTTAAAGCTTTTTCTTTTGTAAATTGTATTAAGAATCATCATAATAAATTGAGCTTTGTTTTAATATAATATATTATTATATTTTAGATACAGCAAAGCAGTAGAAGCGGTGGAATCAGAGCAGGAAGGCTGGTGATGAGGATTAACTAAAATTATAATGAAGATTTGGTTTGAAAATGGATCATCGCCTTTTTCTTCAGCATCGAAAATCTTTACAAGAATTGTTACTTCAAGCAAAGAACCAAAATCATCATTATCATCATCACCTGCCACAAATTACTCCTACGCTAACTACTACTTTAACAACAAGTACTGATAACTATACCAATTTAAATGCGAGTTATTATTGTAAAAGACGAAAATATCAAGAAGTGCTGAGGAAAACTAAAAATAATTTTAATCGTGCTAGCTTTTTCATCTAAATCAAGTAAATCCAAACTAGATTCATTATCTTCATCAAGATTAAGTAGTTGTGAAGCATCATCACTTGTACACTGTATGTTTAGTTTTCAAAATTGTAACAAAAGAAACCATCTAAATCAGTTTCAACACTACCCAACATTAGTTAAACATTGTTGATTATTAAAGCAGCGCAAAATCAACTCTCCTGTGTCCTGGTTTATTGGTTATTTTGACTTAGAATACATTTTATATTAGTGTGCCCGGTTGGTAAACGTAAAATATTACTAAACTGTTGAGAATTAATAGTGTATAGTTAGTAGTGATAACTAATCCATACTGATATCTCAAATATTATCTTATCTCAGTCCAGAGACCCTTTTGATTTGTGGGAAATTCTACCTCTGATTATCTATAAAATTGTGAACAGTGTAAAGTAGGGGAAAAAATTATTACTTCTTCGTAAAAATATTGTAATGAGTTTTTGTGAGCAATTATTTAACTTGGTTTTGTCTTGCGTGACTTGGTCTTAGTAATGACGTAGACTGTTAGCATTGACATTTATTTGTTTACCGACAAAACCAAAGATTCGTCATTCTCTGTGGTTGTACGTTGTATTGGATCTTTTTGCGATATTATTTTTACTTTCAGTTATAGATAATTTGCAAGCCTAAAGCAATTTGTTTTAGCCGATAGTTTCTTCGGTAGTTGCTTTTAAAACTTTACAAGAGTTAAAAAAATAAGCTAAATAAGGGTCTGACTAAAGTAAGATTTGAAGAACGTGAAATTCAATATCAGTCATCAGTTACCAAATAGTTGCAAGTTTAACTCAACTCCTTGTTGAGTCCGAAGTTATTTGGCCGGAATAGGGAGTTCACACTCCCTTCAAAATTCGTCAAAATTATTTCAGGAAACAGAATCAAAGTTTATTACAATAAAATTCGTCCAAACACGGAAGGGAATTTATATCTTGGAATTGAGGTTTGGAATGAAACCGAAGCTCCGGGAGGAATGGCCAATTTTAGAGAAAGCTGTCTATACTGCGGCGAAGTAACAATTCAGAGAATAAAATATTTTAAAAGTCAAACATTCAAATTTAATTTTAATGATACAATTCGTTTAATTGGGTTTACTTTCTAGGTCGCAGTGGGTCCTATAATGACGGCTGGGTTAACCTCTTTCCATCCGGAATGCTTTCGGTGCTGCAAATGTCAGTTATGCATTGGAGACGATGAGCAGTTCACACTCGTTGGACTCTCTACTCTTTATTGGTATTTTTTTCATTTAAAACATCTAAATTGTGTATTGTAGTGTGGTTGATAAGTAACATGATAATATTTCTGATACTAGCAAGGAGAAATCAGTGATGCTTAAACTTCGCGTTGACTATGTCTTCTTATCTTTTACAAACTTTGATATTTGACAAAAGTGTCAAAACTTTGGCATTTGCAGTAGGATTTATGATTTATTTGTTGAAAATTTTTTCAAGTGTACCTAGTTATTCTGGAAGCAAGGTCATGCATAGATAAAGTGAATGACTTGTTATTGTTGATAGTTGGCTGTTGCAACAATTAAAATACAAGGATGGATTGCAATCAATCAAACCATCTAAACCGCTTGGATGAGCGTCCAGACCAGACATTGCATTAGTCTAAGCTGATATGTGATATTACTAGCCGACACTGTAGAAATGACAAGCTCTTACGGTACAATTAAGGAACCAATTTGGTGTTAAACACCAGTTCTCTTGAATGATATTTGTATTCACAAAAATCTTAGTATTATTGGATTTTACTGCTGAGGGAGAGGATTTAGCGATAAATTTCAAGTCCTTGGTTTTTTTTAAAACTTTTATGATAGTATACGAGCAGAAGATCCGTTTTGTTTGGTTACCGTTCATTTATTTGTCTTTCTTTGAACTATTTTGAACTTTTAAATAGTTCGTCATACATCGGAGACATGATAGTAAAACAAGTTGAGGATGTTTGATATCACATTAGCTCAACTTGATACACATAGCATTTATTGGTGGGTAGACAGATATGCACAAAGAAAAAATAGGAAAAGAATTTATAATTGATTAATATTTTCATTTCATCCTGATGACATTAGGTTGAACACTTGAAATGGAGAACGGGTGTGAGATAGCTAAAAACAATTAAATTATTACACAGTATTAATGGTATGCTTGATTCCTAATAGATTTGTTAATTGCATCAATTTTTTCGACAGTATTACACCATGAATTTAATGATAGACCTAAATAGTTGACTGACAGACCGTCAATCAAATCAGAAATAGGGAGTAAAGTACGCACATGTATGGGGTCTTGCAGTTATCCAGGTAGTTAGTAGTTGGTTAATGGTTTTATGAGATCAGGTGAAGGTAATCATGATAATTGTTATGGATATATGCTTGTTTTTATGTGTTTGTAAATGTACCTTTTAGAGAATTTACTATAGCAGATATAACATACGGTTTTATTTAACAATAATATATGTGCTGAGTATAATCACTTGTGGAATAAACAGCGAAGACACAAGATAAGATAGGTGTTTTGCACTCAGAAATGAAATGGCCACAATTCACAAAAGATATGATAACGTTTTAACAAGTTCTATTAATTAAGTATTGCTTCAGTTTTAATTTAGCGAGTTTATAACAAATACAAAAAGTTCATCTTCAGTTTGAGGGAGCAAGTTTTGTGTATAAAATAAATTTTAGGTAACCATGTCATAACTGTACCATACATAGTTTATTAAGTATGTGAAATTATTACGGTTGAATTTTTAAATAGCAATATATATTAAAATATTCAGTAATATTAATATTAGGATATCCTTCTAGGATATACAAGGTGAACTTACAAAGTACGACGGTGACAACCTTGAGCAATACTGATTTTGTTGACGTACACGTAACAAATAAATAGATTTCGTATTTAACTAATTCAATTATTAGCGAAAGGAATCATTAAAATTTCAAACAAAATATGACGAGGTTCCAGTTCCAAATATTTACAATCGTTTACTTCTTGTGTACTGTTTAGTTCTGTCTGTGGTTGATTGGACTTGGTGTAATTTTGGTGCAAAACATTAATAACTTGAAACTCTTGAAGAGTTCTTAAAACGGAATTTATGGGGGCATGGGTATCATTATGCCGTAGGTGATTAATTGAAGAAGATATTTTGGACGCATTTTTTGATTTATGTATCGAGCATTAGAATGCATTTCGTGTTTTGTCGTGCTATAAATGTTGGACTTTTGAAAATTAAATTTGGAATAAAAGATTATTCTTATTTGTGTAATTACAGTTCTGGGTGCTGGAAAAAGGAGCCTTACCCTCTTGTGGAAAATCAGCATGTCATTAAAGTCGTGAAGATTCCTCCACTAACGCGAGATAGTACACAGTACAAATTACGGAAAGATTGGAGAGAATGCCTCGACTATGATAATTGTACGACGGTTCCTCAGGTCTCAGAGTAAGTTCTATCCAAACGTTGCATAATAGAAATAAGGACAAATATTTTTAGTGTGGGTTATATGATCACGCATGTCTCTGCATAACTTTGTCAACTTTAAAATCAGTTTGTCACTTACTTTATAAGCCTATTTTTTGGTATATTTTCATTGCAAGTGCATTGCATTTCTCTATAATGATTTTAATAGTCTAGTTACTATTTTTGACTTATTGTTTACTCATTCACAGTCATAATTTTAGATTCAATGAACCTCAAATCAAATCATTTTTTTATGGTTTGTTAGTTTTATGATGAATTATTTTAAAATGCAGAAGTTATTGTACCTCGTCATGTAAATAGTAGGTTTAAAAGATTTTCATGCTCTCGTGAGTTGTGTCTTGATATCATACCTTTTTACCTTTTTCTTTAGGAGATTGATTGACTCAATCAGTAAATCGTTTCACTTACTTACACAAAGTGCACTTAATCGTAACGCTGTTTTTACATAGTATATAATAAATATCTCGATAGAATGTTCGTAGATTCGATGGTTTATGCAAGTTGCAATGTAAATCTGATTGATGTAAGTCTGAAGTTAAATCAGTCGAGCCCGACAATGAGGCATTAGTTTTGATTTATATTTTTTCAGCACTAAATCTATTACGTATTAGCTGAGTTAGTTAGTAGTGTGGTTTTGTGCATAACTGCTTACTGCGTTTTGCATTTTTTGCATAGAAATTTACAATAGTAATAGAAAGATGATAGTCACAAAAACCGGATATTTTTTGTGTAGTTAGATTAAGAGTAATTAAGTTAGGGACTGATGATGATCTAGGTTAGTTATATACTAGGCTATGGACTTAGGGATGTATTCGAGAACTTTTTTTTATTCAGTCAACTATAAAAACTACTATTACTTTTATTACTTTGTGTGTTTGGCAAGTAAATTTGACCTTGGCATTGGATTCAGAACAAAAATAAAAGTATACAATATAAAATATTGTCTGTAGAATCGAAAAAGGATTATGTTAGAAAGAAGTCTGCTGGATTTCATTCAGTGCTTTGGTACTTCCTTGCTCAAGTCAGACTTTTAAATTTTATTAAAGTAACATGGTACTTTGTCATCTCAAGGTATTTATAGAAAATTAGATTTTACAGTCTCTTTAGAGACAGGAACTGAATAATGGGAGAATATGCTAACTTATTTATACAGGAAGTTAATAGTATTGTTGACTAAATTGTGTGTGAAAATGCGGACGGAACTCTTACTACTTATTTAATCTTAATTTACAAACGTTTTCTTTTATCAAAATTGTTTTCTCTTGCCTTTCGCTTTCAATTTGTTGTTCTTATCACCTTTAGTTTTGTGTAGTAGAAGTTTTAATTAATTTGCATAATTTATTTGTTGCGTGGATGTCACTAACTTCCTTTCTCATAATGTGTAGTTTACTATTACCTTATCGCTTTCAACTTGCAAATTTACAAAATTAATGGCACTTTTCATAATACATTTGATCATACATTATATTCCTGTGTTCTCGTCTGAGTTCCCAACAGCAAATGAGAATATATTTTTAAGACAAAAAATGAGGATGAAACTATTGAATAAATTTCGGAAGGTCGAAATAAATATTTTTTACTGTCCGCTTTCTAATAATATGCTTTTGATAAATATTTGCATTATGGACCACAAGAAAAAGCAGTATGCATAGTGTAGTATTATTTTGAATGGTTGTTCGCGTATTATATGAAGATAATTGAATTATATTTTATTTTTAATGAAACAATGGAAAATAGGATTAAATAAACCATTTCAGCAAATCAGATTAAACTCTGGCACTGGGTCTATGTTTAACTAGGAAAATCATATTAAATGTTAACAATGCATAAAATCAGAAAATGACTTGCGGTTGCGGAAGCTTTTAGGATAATCTGTGAGCCCAGAGCTATTTTTACAGGTACTAAATAAAACAAGCAGAATTATGAAAACCTCATAATCACAAT
The DNA here is from genome assembly GCA_034698605.1 of Isotoma decorata. Taxonomy (NCBI): domain Eukaryota; kingdom Metazoa; phylum Arthropoda; class Collembola; order Entomobryomorpha; family Isotomidae; genus Isotoma; species Isotoma decorata. The sequence goes on from JAQGBU010000442.1 coordinate 11,166, forward strand.
AATCTCATATTAAGTGTATTAGTATCAAAAGTATTAATGTGTATTGCTCAAGTCTTATTATTATTATGTTATTGTTGATGGAAGTTACGGGGAAGGTCATTCATTAAGTACATTAAATGATAACGATGGGAAATAAATTGAAAATTCTCATGACTTTTCCTTGGGAATCACTGTGATTCGTCTGTAGGTTACTAAAGCATCATCACATCAACATCAGAAAGTCTGAATTCAATTATGTAGCATTAGTTAACATACGCAGGTAGGAAAGAAGGGAATAAAGAATGTTGATGTTGATTAAGGTAAATTGAACAATATCTAACTAAATGCCTATAACTATATATTATGCATCACGAAATGCGTCTCAAAGTTCGATAAAGTCTTCTTAATGAATGGAGAATAAATGGAGTGGAGAAATCCCACACATTTCCATCCAAGTTGGCATTGCAATTGTGGCATTGTATTGTATTGTATTAGCTCGCGTCATTATAAATCATTTCACTTCATTTCATGAAATTCTCTATTTGCTACAGATTTGTTAAGTTGCTTGTGTAGTTGTGTGATTGTGGATGTGGGATTAGAATAATATATTATTATTATTTAGGCATATATGCACAGGTGACTAAGCTGCTGTTTCATGCTGTTACCTTTTACCTGTCGACAAATAGCAACTGACATTTAAAGCTTCTCTCTTGGTTTTATTGTTGCCAATTTTTTGTGTTTATTCAATTAGCTCAGACGAATAGTCAAGAAAGTCAAGATTGTTCTTTATTCCATTGAGTTAGAGATAGACGATTGAACTTGTGTGTTGCCCTTGTTGTTTCATGCATCACGTTCTTTCAATCGAGTTCGGAATTTTGGAAGCCTAATAAATAAAGCCTAATAAATGACATTTGGGGGCTTCAAGCACTCCTCTACTTGTTAAGCATAGTCTTCTTACTTCTTAATATGTTTACATACTCTAATCTGAAGTTCAGCACTTTCAGCTTCGAAATGTTGTAACACAAGCCAAAAGTCTTTTGGTGTAGTTAGAGTGTAGTAGATTTTGTTTTGTGGTTCATTGAAATTTGCGATATTTATACTTGGAGTGAAAGTAAAAATTTCATGCGATTTTTGCATTTAGTAAAACTTAAAAGTATTGACACTGAAGTAATGTGATGATAGTTTGTGATCAAATGGTGTTGGTGAATTATAATAATACTATAGTCGACTATAAATCTATAATGGGTGTTATTAGAGTTGGGCGAGTAGGACCTGAATGTCAACTTAATGTCGGTGACCGGATTTTGGAAGTAAACGGCAAGCCTGTAAGCGATCATCCAATACCCGATATCGAGAAGGTTTTGAACTACCGAACTGCCGTCGTTCAGGTGAGGAAAACCATCAGACTGATAATTCATTCAGATTATTGTTGAGTTCATAATTGCAGAAGTGTAAAATGGTATTGTTTTTTTATATTTTAGGTCACGGTTGAACAAAAGCCAGTTGTAGAAATGCCTAGTAGGAAGCTAGAAGAGACTAAGTCTTTCGGGAGTCTTAGTAGTCTTGAGCTAAGAAGTTGGGATTTATGGGGTAGCTATGAAAATGACAAATCCAATGATAGACTGAATACTAAGCGACGTGAAGAACATCGTTCAAGGCAGCCACGACGGACAAAAGGGTACTTTTTTAAAAAAAATTAGTGTTTTTATATCGTTGAAAATCTTTTCTGTGTTCTAATATGTGTTCATTTTTGAATCAGGTGCGAAGAGCGAGCAGCATCTTTGTCTCGTCTCTCGGACAGCAGTCCCACCCCTCCTGGGACTAAATCTGGATTGGCAAGAACGTTGTCATTTCGAGAGCAAGCTAGATCACAGTGTACGTTTAGGGCTTGTGATCTCGTGAAAGGAGAGCTGCTCGGAAAGGGATTCTTTGGCCAGGTAAGAGACCATTTCTACTTTTCAACGTATGCTACCTCTAGATCTTAATAAGATGCTGATAAAATTAAATAGCACAAATTTGCTGACAAATGGAAATTGTCTACGTTTGAGATTCCAAACTGTGAAATTCTAACTATTCGAGTTGTTAAAAAAATTATCCCAAATTTTGAAAGAAAACGCCAGATTGTTCTATTTCCCTGTCCATAATACAGCCTGTCGTATAATACAGAGAATATCATGTAATAATAATCAGAGAATTAGGATTTAATCATACAGCAAGAGCGAAAAAACGTTCGTACAGCCACGTATTGATAGGTACCAAGTTTTTGGAGACGGAAATGTTCTTGAGGAATTTGGATGACACTTGAAAGGTTTATTAGGTCCTCCGTAATATTTGAACTAAAGCGTTTAAAAATACGAATTCAAACATTAAAGCAATTAAGTGAGAACTTTTGAAAACATCCTTTAAATTTTGATGACCCCGTATAATTTTAGTTAGGAATCGATAAGCTAACAATGTAAATTTATTTAGCCCAGCCTTACTAACGTACAGTTCATCAGAAATAAACAGCTCGTCCGATCCTACATTATGAACGTATTGGTTGTTTAATTCTGATGATTTAGTTGGAACGAATTCTACGGTTTTGATTAAGAATTTGAATTTGAGTAACAATTTCGGGCAAAAAGAGTAAAAAAGGAAATTAAATGTGACGGATAATGAAACCCCTAGTATCGTATGATACAAAAGGGACATTTTATTTGGCGAAAAACCTCAGATAATGCTGGTATTATGGTCAGGGCGATGGGTAATTACTGATTCAAATTGTATGGATAATCTGGCTCAACCAGCTTTTGAAAGCTTAAATAAATCATCAGAATTTCTAAATGGTGAATGTAATTTTATCAGTACTAACGAGAAGTAGGGCCATTAAACAGTATCGTATTATTATGTGACTGGCTGTACATGAATGGATCAATTTGAATTATATTTGAAACTATGTGATAATGTGCAAAAGGATGTAATACCATTATGCGCAATTGTTTTGCATCAATGTTATACAGCTACGATTTCAATTTATTTGCAAAATGTACATAAAAATCACATAAGAATAAAGATTTCTTTATTACTGTCGTCATCAGCATCATCAACCATAAAGCATTTAAAATCCTTTCATATCGTCTGAGAAGAGAGAAGAAGCACAGTTAAAAATAGGAAAAAAACGTTTCCTAACAGTTGAGATAAAGGGTACGACTAGGAAGTATAGTTTTCAGTCAAAAGCATATTCAATAAAAAGTCATACCGGCGGCTGGGAGAGAGAACCAATAAGCAATATTCTAATTGATAGTTCGAAGTTCGAAAATGAAGTCGAAGTCACTTCTTATATTGACTTAATGCTTATGATCAATAATAATGGTTTTTAATTTTTAATTTAATGTAAATCAAGTAGTAAAGACAAGTGCTGGTAACAAAGGGGGATTTACTTGGTTCAAGAGATGAGACATTAAAAATTCCATTCCAATAATTTCAAAACAAAATCGCGACATTAGTTGTAGAGAGATCATTTTCTACAGTTTTAGTTAACTTCATATTTAAAGGAAAATATTCTATACATATTTCAAAATGATATGTAGTGTAGTTTCTAAAAATGGTGGGAAGGAGTCTTAAAACTAAAGATAAGCTTGACAATTTTTAATTCCAGTAAGAATAGGCCATTTGTAGAGTAGAATACACTGGAACTGGAGCGTCTAAAAAAATACTCATGGATTTTGTTGACTTCGAGTTTCATTTGTGCTCAGGCTATCAATTTCTTTGACTTCCTTGGTTTAAGTCTTTGACTATGCTTAACTCAATTGACTTCACAAAAATTATTAAAAGATGTTAATCATGACAAAAACCCATGATTTATAAAATTTGCTTTGAACATGCATATCATCATAGCTTGACAATCTCAAAAAAGAGATACCTGATTTCTCAATGTTTCTGGAAAATTGAATATACCAGATATTGAAGTTTCGAGTGTCAGTTTTAATTTCAGTTTATTTTCTTGAGTGTGGTTACTGGGATAAGAAATTACCCTGCGGTACTTACCCCCTTAATCTCAGTGTTGGACAGTTTAGCATCATTATACTGGCACTACATCATATACTTCCATCAATGCTGGTCATTGATAAGCAACTCATAATACCAGAGGAACTCAATGAATGCATTTTTTCCAACATGAAAGTTATGCACTTTACCTTAAGCTTTATAACATTTAAAATTCCCAAGATTCCGAAGATTTATGCATTGAAATTAGTTCGTGGTATGGATAAAGGTTACAGCTCTTTAAGACAAAGATGTCTTATTGCATCCGTTCAAAAGCTTTCAAAAACGTTTGTAAAAAGTGAAATTCAGTAAACTGAAATTTTGGTAATTATCTTGGCTAAGTTAACCTGGCGTGTCCATTTCTGTAAACAAAAGGTAGTTCCGACCAACCAACATGAATCATCAATCAATCATCGTGAAATACTTTATCTCATCTTCTCATCAAAAAAATTTCGAAAATGAAAAGATAGTCCAAAATAATCCATAAAATTTTGAAATTTTTTTAGAAAACTAAAAATGATGTGAAAATGTGTTGTGACTGGAAGATAAAAAAAAGAAGTGAAAGTGTATCAGATTGCTCCTATAGTAACAATGCCTCATATTTGTTTGTTTCACTCACTCTTCTTGTTTAGTCGATGAGTGAATGAGTTCAGTAGTGAAAAAGAATTCGACCTGCAAACACCTACCTCTTTTTCTCTCCTCTTCTTTCTTTTCTCCTTTGTCTTCGCTTTTCTCACTTCTCTTCTCAATTTTTTCAATTTTCTCTTCGAAAATTCAATTTTCTTTTCAATTTCTTTGAAAAAACAACGGAATCAAGATGTTTACATTGTTTCGTGATTGTGACAATGAGTGCGTGTACAATCTTATTGAAAAACCGATGGAAGTCCCTGCCCCTGGACCCCCATTGTAAGTCAGGTTTAAACTTATGTACGATTTTTGTATGTGTATATAGAAGAGGGTATTTTTAATAATCATAATGTGTATTGGATAGGTACCGGTCTCTGTGGTCATGCAAGGTGAGGGAGGATGCTTTCTGTGCCAAAAAAGGATGTTATCGGACAATGGGAGTTCCTAAAATCTGTCAATGTCCTCCAGAAAACTACTTGAAGAAACATTCTCGGGCTGAAATCACAGTTCGTGCACCTGCAGGTTGACACATTAATATTACTTAGTAATTGCCATAAAATAACATGAAAATGTACAGAATTTATGAGCTACACATATTTTTTTTTCAATAGTGCCCAAGGTACAGATGTGCTCCCAACCTTGCCAAACTGGAGAGGAGGAACAGGATGACATTGATTCCAAAGCTGGAGGTGACGGTTGTCAAAATGAAGTTGAAGCTGGTTTGGATCAATCAGCTCAGGTTGGAACGTCCTTCTGCTGCCAACCTCAGAAGTGCAAAGTCGCTCGTTTCTGCTCTTGTGTTGGACTTGCACGTAAGCCGCAGATTCCACCATGGTGCTCTCAGTTCGACAAGATTGACGGAGGATGTGTGAACTATATCAAAGAGAATGTGAAGAAAGCCATCCGGTTACCCGCGCGTAAACCAGCTCTTCGATATGTTGATGATCGTGTAGGAAACGCTCGCAGTTGGTGCTCATCTGGCTTGCCTCGGATGTACGTCAACGGTGAAAATTTTGGCAAAGTGCCATGCTACATCGAAGGGTACAAGCAGGAAATGTACGAGCAAGATCAAAGGGACAAGTACTTGATGAAGGAAAAAGACCGAGAGATGAGAGAGAGGTGCCGTCATCTTGATATTGTTGAGCGACAGGCTATGCTGTGTGGCCTGAAGAAAAACTGGGAAGCAGTCTTCAATGACTACCAGGCGTTGCCATTACTCATTGATACTCCTGGTAAGGTACTGAGGAAATCCGAACTCGAAGAATCGTTGAAGGACATGGAACGAGACATTCAGATGCTCGAGCGACATGACCACGTCTTCGTTGCTGATACATGTCGACCTTTTTACCTTGCTTAACTTCTGATCTTCAGCTTTGAGTTCTAGGTACAATTCATAAACTCGTAATTTGTCATTTTTAATATTCTATCTGTGAATTTTGAGTGACGACATGTGTAGTAAATTCCTGCATTTGCTTTGTTTCAGAAATACTATCAGTAAGCTGCTAAGACTCAAGACCAGTACCAATAGCAACACCAGTCCAATCAACAATCTTTATCTCATACATTTTACAGTAATTGCGGAATGATATTGTACTAGAATTGTAAAACTAAAACTACGGAAATGATATGTGTGTATGTACAATTTTGCAAATAAATTTCTACGCAAGGAGTAAATAACATGGTATTCGATTAAGGATTTTAAGAGTATTAATACCTTAACTATAATTATAATGTATACACTAGTTGCATTAATTTAATGGTTAGATTTATTCGGTGCATCTTTGCGACTAATTCATCCATAAAATAAAATATGATAAGGCATACAATGACATAATATGGTTTTACCGCGAGAATCGTTTATGAATATCCCAAACTCAATGTTAGTGGTATTGAGTTTGGATATCTTTGTTTGCATCAGCTATATTCACTATTTTTATCACAAATTGATCCTGTCAGTCACAGTATTCTTGTAATTGAAGTGTAGTGAATAGTGGACTAAATGGTCGTTTTAATTTGTTTCAGGTGTTCAAAGTTACCCACTGTGAAACGAAAGAGGTGATGGTTCTTAAAGAGCTTTATCGGTTAGATGAAGAAGCTCAGAAAAACTTTCTGAAGGAGGTGAGTCTAAAGTCTAACTAAACCATGAAAACTGAAGTCAGGTCTTTCAACAAAATTCTATTGGTATGTGAATGATTTTTTAAGGTGGCTGTGCTCAGAAGATTGGAGCACCCTAACGTGTTAAGATTTATCGGAGTGCTATACAAGGAACGAAAATTGCACCTTATTACGGAATACGTCAAAGGAGGAAGCTTAAGGGAGTTGATTCAAAATATCCAGCATTCCTTGAGCTGGACTCAGCGATGTCGTATCGCTCATGATATTTCTTGTGGAATGGCTTATCTACATTCAATGGGAGTCATCCACAGGGATCTCAGTTCTCATAATTGTTTAGTGAGAGAGGTATGTTTTGATAGGAAATATCATCTCAGTAGCAGAAAGTACCTGATTTATTCCAGTTTTCGATAATATGCGTTTGTTTGTGTACTTTATAGGATATGAGCGTTGTTGTAGCAGATTTTGGACTGGCTAGAATCACTAGTGAAATGTCTCTATTAGATCGATCTCGGGCAAGCAAAAGAGGTAGAAGGATCGAGAGGAAAAAGAGGTATATTGTTTATGAATCGATGATGATTTCTTCCGCTTAACTTTTTCTAATAATATCAATGCAAGCAAATCGAAACGCTGCGTCCATGAAGTTTTGTTCCTATTGTGAATTTGCTTGACCAGTAACTGTATTTAATTTGCATTCACTAATAATAATTTATGATGGTTTAGGTATACTGTTGTTGGTAACCCGTTTTGGATGGCTCCAGAAATGATGAAAGGAAATAAATATGATGAAAAGGTGGACGTATTTTCATTTGGAATAATCACCTGCGAGGTAAAGTAGTCCCCTTTCTAAGCAACCAAAAAGATTTATAAAACCGCTAATTGTGTTTTAATTGGTGGCATTCTGTAGTTAATTGGTCGAGTCAATGCAGATCCGGATTTCCTTCCAAGATCTGGAGATTTCAGCTTAAATCAGCAAACGTTTTTGGAAAAGTTCTGTGATGGGTGCCCAGAGCCTTTGTATCGCATCGCCTTTATGTGCTGTGATCTCAACCCTGACAAACGGTTACTTTTTATCTCTAATTTAAAATATTTCATCTTATACATGGATTCTGTGCAATTTTAAATCATCATTTCTCTGTTTTGTAGACCTTCTTTTGAAATCTTATCATCATGGACCGAATCTGTTGCTTCAAATTTGAGTCGGGGCTTACCATTTCCCAAAGATCTAATGAGTGAAATAAGAGGGTTTATTAATCAATCTCGAAGTCCAACATCATCAGAGTCAACCACACCTGACACATCCTTCTCTTACATGACTAGTAGTGGTGCGAGCAGCAACAGTAGCAGTGGTAGCGGTGCAAGTCTGCCTTCAACAGATAACTCTACATCGTATGTGGAAAATACGTTGTCTTCTGCATGTTCTTCCTTGTCCACTTTTGCAAAGTCTGGACGGCTTCATTCCATTTGTGAAGTTGATCATTCCAGCAATAATAATTCCATGAATAGTTCTACAGTGTCTAGTCCAGATATGGATCAGCCTATATTGACGTGCAATCCTATGCATACTAGGGCACTGTCTGCGTCTCCATCTTAGGGTTTGGAGGCAGAGTCAAAGGTCTGGGACACGGGAATTTTGTTTCAACAGAACTGCACTTTGATATTTACCTTTAGGTTACATGGTAAGAAAGTTGGTTAATTTTTAGGATCACACTACATACTACCGAAGTTTACAACGAAGAGGAGTAACATGAGTCACATCAGTTTGTATATACCTAATTACACAAGTTAGATTTATTTCGAAGGTTGTTGAGCACTGGTCACAAGATAAGATTGTAGAAAATAGCATTTCTAATATGATCGGACCGGTAGGAATAGAAGTTAGTGTACTCAGTAATAAGTTTTGTAATCATCAGAATCCAGCAAAATATTAGTCTGAATATTACGTCTGCATGCGAGCGAGAAGAGCTAGTACAACCAATATCAGAACACTGTTCATTAGTTTGTGTTACATATAACACCCCAATTGGTTTTTGTAGAACCGTTTACGTAAACTCGACCGTGAATCAGAATGCAGACTGTGATCTAATTCAAATTAAAACTGATTGTTATTTAGAATGATTTGAAATAATATTGCCAATAACACTTCACACCGCGTGTTAGAAGATTCGTTAAAACTTTTATCCTGTTTGCAATACTTCGAATGTATGTTAGTTCAGTTCATTCATATACTTTATGCCAGGATTGCTGAATCTATGAAAGAGATCACCAAAGCATGCACTGGTTTGATTCTTGAACCTTTGAGCTATTATGAAAAATCAGAAGTTACCTACATGAATTTTCAGGAGGACGACGGGTTGTCTAGACTAATTATTATATAATCAGACGTGTTTAATTTCACCATATTAAGATATGCATGAATCTTATAAACTATTTCAGTTGATGAATTATTTTTTTGAAAGGTTTGAATTGAAATCATTCTCATTGGGAACTGAACTTGAATTCAGTGCGCATGAAAAATCTAATATCATTAAATACCAATAAGGAATGCATCTTAATCTTACACCAATAATCGTTTAATCAATCATGCTGCCAGCTCGTGCTAAGTATTGGCATAGATAGGAAGTAACAAAATATGATTTACTGCATCCGAGTAAATATTGTTACGAATTTTGACTGGGGATGAATTGTAGGTCAAACCCGCAGTAAAGAAAAAGGTGCAGAGCTTTCTTAAGTTAGGTATTGAATAGTGAGCGAGGGCATAATTGTTAAACTCCATGCTACTATTACTGATCTCTTTTGTATTAGAAACTTCTACTACTACAGAAGTTTTGTATATTGACTCTCGATGTAATTATAATACGAATAAGATGATTCGCTCAATGAACACGATTAGGTTTTGGTAATAATTTACTGATAAAATACCAAATAATGTAATTAATCATATAATAATAACTGTGCTAAGAGACTGATTGCGCTACGACCGACCACTAAGAATTGGTTTTCATTCCAAAGAATAATCTACCTACCTCTGTCACTAAGCTATTTGATTTGATGGAGCTATTCCTGGTTTGAAAGACAAAAAGTTAACCTTACCATTCTTAAGGCACATTTCTATATTTTATTGTAATGTCTCCGTTATTTTATGATTTTCTAGTGTCTCTAATTAATATTTATTTTTCTTGCACCTTTCATTACTACAATTTGTACTTTTTCTGAATCAGAATAAAAATGTAATTATTAACTTCCTTAGCTCCACAGCAGAATAATTGATGTGTGGAAATTAAGTAGAATGATAATGATAAATGAGTGGAACTGATGATTAATTCTGGCAGCTGATTATAAATATATGTTGTCGGAAGCTATTTTCTGTAATTGCGTCCATGAGCCCAATTCACAGTTCGGCATAGTTAAGCGATAATGTTAACTGTTTAGAAACAGGTAAAAATGGGCAGGCTTGTTAGGGATTAGCGTTTGGATACATTTCCCAAGTATTATCAATACACATTGTATTCGTACCAGGTCTGCCTCTAAATTGAACAACGAAAAAACGTTGTTTTTCGGGTTATTATGTGTTATTAAGACACTTTCATTATGTAAGAGATTGTTAACGTTTTTAAAAGCTTTTTAAAGCTTTTCAGAATTAATTCGAAAGTGTATGTGACTTTAAATAAAGGTTGCTGATTTATAGTATTAATAAGACGTATTCGAAAGTCCAAGGCTGCTGTGTAATCTGAAACCCTGGGAAAATTATTCTTTACAAAAATTAGAAACTTATTAATTTTATGGTTTTGCTTTAATTAACTAATGATTATTTGTGCGGTAACAAATGTCTAATAGTTTTTTTGTAAACTGAACTTGAGATTCGGGTGAACGTGGCTGCCTACTTCAGTCTAGTAATACGTAAATAATTAATAATAAATAAACTGAATAAAGATCTGAACATTTTTGTTCACTATATAAAATAAATTAACTGTGATGTTGAAGTTTATTTTTTGGTTACTAATTTTTCTCGTAGTATTTAAAAATGCACAAGGCTCATTAACTAAGGTTGCTGTACATTCATTCAATGAATGTTTCATCTCATGTTGGTGTTTTTCTTGTTTAGCTCATTTGAATACGGCTTCAAAACATTCTAGTTCGAAAATCTGATATAAAACCTCAAGTGCCAGAGAGGATTAAGTTTCACTTAACTGTTAAAACCTATGTTAAGGATACAAAGACTAAGTTATTTTGATTGTATTGAACTATAAATCATTTGCATGTGGACGAATATCTTTGATTGCCATCGTAGTAATCGGAACAAGAGGTTTTTTTGCACTCATATAACGACGAACCGTATAGAATTAGAAAACATCATAACTAACTGCTTTTAAAATAATTTTAAAGTGGACAGTCTACTAGATAATAGCGCGTAGTATATTATTACCCTATCGACGAAGGTGCAAATATAATCATGGTGGTGCAGTAAAATTATGTGCAACATTAATTGAAATTCAAAATTAAAGAGTTGGACTATTCGGAAGAATAGTTTAGAGATAAAAATAGATCAGGAGTTAAATTTCAAATGTATTTTCTTCATCATATGCGAGGAAGGCTATGTTATCATAATACTATACACTCTATCTGGTTCTTCACATATCGTTCAGCAAAGTCCAAGAAGTGAAGTGAATCCTAAAAACTACCTCAAGGCTTATTCTGTGTAGAAAATCGGGAAATGTGGGATTTTAGATTATTGTACATTTTCTATTTTATTTTTCAATTTCCTATTATCCAGTACATTACAGAATAATAAGCATGTAGAGACCAGCACATTAGATAATCAAAAGTCAAAAACTTTAGGGACATGAAATTGAATTAATACAGCAGTTTGTATGAATTCAATAGATAATCGAGAAGCTGTCCGTTCCATCATTACCTTCATAGCATGACTGCACAGCACTCATGAAAAGTTTTAAAGTAATGTATGTGACAGTGTTTAGACAATAGTGATTGATGAGATGGACTTTTGATTGTTATGAAATTCGGTATTATGAGGTCTGAGTGAGATTTTAATTCATTTTGGTTCGTAAGTGAAAAACTGATGCGGGGCAGAACAAGGCAAGGGCCAGTTTCCAACCACATAAATCCCTTTGCATTATTGCCATTTTATATGATAGTAGTTGATTTGTGGCCAAGTATAATGGCACACATCGTGGATTTTATGACCCGTAAGATCAATGGTCATTTTGTGTTGAGTTGACACAGTTTATTCGACAATATAGATGGTCATCATTAGATTGGATTTGACATGCTTCGTTAAAGAATCGTTAAACTGGGTGTCAGTTAGAGGTGGGAGTACACAGACAATGCTTAGAGTAAGGTGGACATAAAGGCCAGATAGAATAACGAGAAGGGATGAGTTTTCGGTGGAAGGGGAAAGCAATTGATATAATGGTCATGGTCATCCACCTCCTGCTGCGGGTTGCCTGCGTTCTTCTCCCACGCATGAAGAACTTTACGGTAATGACTCTTTCAATCGTATAAATGATGGGATGAGACGAGACTCCCTTGAATGTCCATGGACGAGGTGGATCTGGAAAGTGGATAACACGCAGAGATACAGAGTAATAGGAATAGAAATAAAAAAAAGAATGCAGGCGTTCACTGACGAGGACGACGGACCAAGTGAGTCAGTCCGACTTAATCTTTGAAGATTTTCATCAAACTGATGATAGTTTGATTCTCCCTGATAAGCCTTTTTGGTCTTTGTCTCTTCAAGAAACTACTAACACCACGTTTTTCATATAGCACACACCATAAACGGCGATTCTTTGACAACATGAACAATGTTGACACATTTGTCGTACAGGATTGTTAAATGTCTTAAGTATTTATTGCCCCTTATGTGTAGCCCTCTACATGTAGCATATCTGTAGAAAATCTTCTTATTTTCTTTGTAACTTTTTAAGCGAATTATCTATAGTTTTTATTTTTCTCCCGAAAATACTTCAAATAATTTCCCATTTCAGGTATTTCTCGTTTGGGAGCCTTAATTCTTAGAGCATTCCGTCGTTCAGTCCTATATTTACTAGTATAGAGAAATATAATGTTAGATCCCATCATTTTTCTGATCAGAGATAATTCTTAGCATACAGTCGGAGAAAACAGTGTGTATTTATTTCCTATAAAAATGCAAAGTTTAATAATAATTCTAAACCTGTGCCTTATAGTCTTCACTTGACATGTCGTATTTGTAGAAATTCCTGGGATTCTTTTCGTGCATAAACAAAGCATAGCATTCACAATTTATTTCATAAAATTCAGTTTTATGCATCATACTATACAGCCAAGTCGATTGTAAGAACTGAGAATTTTGATTCTTGTTTCAGAAATTGTGGCAGATTCTGTAATTACTAATTATGCTCAATTCTGGGCATTGTATGGTTTAAAGTGGAAAAAAAGCATTGATAAGTCTTAAAAGTTGATCCCTTCATGCATTAAAAAAATCCGGAAGTTCCAATGGTGTTTGTTCATAATTAAATAGATCTGGGAATAATAGCCATCGTAGGAGTAATGTAATAATAGACTGTATTTTGTACCTTTATTATTAGGGCAATTTTGGTCCGTAATTCATAAAATAATTCGGATGATGATGAATGTAATGTGGTGAGAATAGATATATCGTGGTGGAGAGGAGGAGATGGTTGTTAGTTGAGACCCTGCCGCCTGCCACCCGTAGGGCTCTGTTGGTTTTAGGCGCCCGGCGGGCCACGACCTCGTCAGAATGCTAACTACATTATACATTTAAGGACTTGAAGGAAGTGTTCCACTCATAACAATGCAATGTGCTTATTACTCTGTATGATTAGCTCATAAGTAAAATGCAAACACTATACTACTTTTATACCCAGAATTCATTGGACTATGTGCATTTCTTGATGGTCAAGGGCCTTAAGCTATACACCCGCCTCTTAATTGTTTAAGAATTTATACCATTGCATTATTCCTCCTCTCCTTCCGTGGCCCTCTTGTCAGGGATGAGCTTTAAGGGATGAGGTCAATTTCCATGACTATCTAAGGAGACCACCAAAGGAGATAAGGGCTTAATCCAATCATCCTCGCTTGTTTTAAAAACAGATACCCTTGATCATCTTTTCACTAGAAGGGTGATATAAAATTACTTCACTTTCCTTCATTTCTTTTCAATAGGGGAGCATTCAGGATCACGCTTCATCGATTTTCATTCTCGTACCTTTTTGACTATTATTTTTCCATGATAATAATATAAGCCTTTGCTATGCATATGGAGTGTGAAGGAGTTTAGGGTCAATTTATGTAGACAACAAATATCGAAAATCCTGGGTATAAGAGAGATGATCCAATTCGGATATTTAATATCTGATCAGACAATATAAAATGACTAAAACGTCACTTTGTGTATGTGGATTTTATCCAATTGGAATTTCAAACGGCTGAACGCACTACAAAACAAGAAAGACCGTTGAGAAGAGGAATTCATCCGTCAAACAGAATTAGATGTTTCAAAAGTATAAGTTGACCTTCTGAGCGGTCGCAGGTCAAAGATGAATTTTTAAACCTATTTAAGGGGAGAGAAGAAGTAGAAAACCAGGAATAAGTAGAAAAACTAAAAACCCAACTTGCTGATAAAGCAGATTTTTCTAAAGTTGATTTCTCGGAGTGATTCATAAGTGAAGACTAATTTAAAGATGGAATAAATGCTAATTAAACTTTAAAACCTGTATCTGATATTTTTCTTATTTTACCCTTTGTATAAAGACAAAGGGCTTAAATACACTAGTACTTTTATAAAGTAGCTTGAGGTGAGTAGTTTCAGAATAGCCTGCTTTTATTGTATCAATTTAATGAAAAAAGTACGCCTCTTTGTATTTTACTGCTACTAATAATGACAGGTATTGCGTATGTTTACGTAGGATTAGATAATTTGAAGAAAATCTTTTATATTAATCATAATTGAAATAAACTACCGTAAAACTCGAATTAGAAGCCCTAACTAGACCCCCCCTAAATAACTCCCCCGGGTCTCAGCCATGTTTCAAGTATTACCTCCCCCCCCCCCTGAAATACCCCCCCCCCCCTAAAAATATAGATTTTACGCTTATGGTTTCTTTTATTATCATTTTTATCGGAAGTAATTATTATTCAAATTAAGAATTAGGAATCGAAAAGACAGAAGAAAATTATTGTTGTGGAACACCAACCTTTTATGTGGACCCTATATGTTTTGGGCAAAACAAAATTGGGGGAAAGCAAAAGGGTCACCGTAAAAGGTTGGTGTTCCACCAGCAGTACTGAAAGAAACACAACAATACTCCTGGCGTTAACCCCAACTTTCATATGATGCGTTTGTCAAATTTCGATCGAACACCAGGAAACATGGCTAAATAAAGCGGGACATAAAAGACGTACCAGCGTATTTTTTTTTCTTTTTTACCTTTTTTTTGCAGATATTCTTAATAAAATTACAATTTTGTAGGATTTTGAAGCCATAAAATTAATAGGATAATGAAATAGAAGCTTTTATAGTAAATTTGTAAAAAAAATTGGTTTGAAACATTAACTCCCCCCACCCGCAATAAATAACCCCCCTCCCCGAAATACACCCCCCCCCCCTTTTTGGGGGGTTGAAACATTAACTCCCTCGATGGTTCTAATTCGAGTTTTACGGTATGATATTCTTCACTGCTATCTAATTAAATTTTCCCTTAGTGTAAGTTACCAGTACCCCAATTGTGGGTCGTCTCTTCGTAAAAAATTTATAAAACAAATATTAATTAAAAGTTTAATTTAACGTAAGAAATCAAAAATAAATAATCGATTTATGGTTTATATCATTTAACTATATTACTGCCAGCATTCGTGAGAAATAATATTGGATAGGAAAATTAAAATAATTTGATGACCAAAAGTGTTAAGATAATTAAATCTTTGGGTACCTTCTTGTAGTAAGAAATAACTAAACTATAACATTCAATCATCATTGCAATGCAAATAAATTCACTTAAGAAAATAGAGTAGGGGAAGCTTTTATCCATTCTTTGTAGAAATAGTCTTTAAGTACATTTTCAAAAGTACGTTTTTTGTTGGTTTTTTCCTCTTTTAGTTTAGATTTATTGACATTAAATGGCAGAGTAAATCATCAGGGTCGATGGTGAATGGAAGAAAATTAGTCTTAATAAAAATGAAAGCCTAAAAGATAACGAGTTTGATATTATTAGTTCGGGAAAAGCTTAGACATTTTGTGGAGGATGATGAAAAGTTGATAGGTGTATCAGCATAAAGGTAGACGAAGATAAAGACATGATGATAATGAAAGTTGTTGTTTCTGATTGAAGAAAGTGATAGGAAGAGGCAGGTGACGTTTCTTTTGTTTGACGTGTCACCACTTACGGAGTCAACTAGAGAGCTGGACAACCGACTGACACTGACAATGAGATTCTCGGCGACTTTTTTACCAGTCTTCCTTTGTGAAAGTCATGTACCGAAAAACAGCAAAAAATTGACTAACGAATGAGATAGACCATTGCTCTTTTTAAAAGAAACTTTGCTAGGTTGGTAATTTTTTCTTGTGTACAAATGGTTACACAGGTTTCATCTTTTTAGTCAGGCTCTCATCAATCTTCCCAACAAAAATGATGAGATTGCATGGATAACAGTTCGGTGTATACTGCCAACGCCGCCGTGGCTTCTTTTTATTCTGCTTCAAACAATATATGAATCTATTTTCTGCCTGCACAGTATAAAAGTATAATATGTACTTCATGGCTGTGCGGTGCAGTGCAAGTAGGGAGATAAATCATTGCATTGGGAAGAAATCTGAATAAAATGCACTCATGTGGATTATGAACCCTTTCTTTTGTGTAACCTGCCGTTTTTCTTGAGTGAAAGAAAATCACCAAGCCGTCGCATCCATCAATGATTGATCTCTATTCACATTACGAATGAATTTTAAATTTTTGCCTAGAAGAAGTTCAGTTTTCACAAATAAGTTTCCTTTCTCACATTTGGTTCCAGGTCACTTCGCCGAATCGCGTTTGCCGAATGGGTATTGGCCGAACACAATATGTCGAATTTGCATATTGCCTGTTTTGTTTTTGCCATATATGATTTTGCCAAATTTAAAAAATGGAAAGAAAGACAGGATAAAGTGCACTAGGATGAAAACAAAGATGCAGTTGAACCTTTACCTTTATCATAGACTGGATCGTACCAGCCCAATTCGTTCGCGTAAAGAGTAATTTTGACCGTGAAAGGCATGTTTCGGCCATAAGGCTTTCGGCATGACCTGGCACTTGCAATAGGTCATAAAGCCTGCAGGAATTCGTGATTTTTGGAAGGACGTAGTCCTTTGTGGAAGGACGTAGTCCTTTTTGGAAGGACGTAGTATTTTTTTAGGAAGAAATGTAAGTATGACCTTTGGCTCTATTAGTCAAATGTGCGCGTGGACCTATAGTATGCATAACTGAAAACAGAATTTGAAAAAGTTGATTCTTTGTGAAGTTATAGCGATTTTAGTGTAAT
>JAQGBU010000443.1:0-28393 GCA_034698605.1 Isotoma decorata
CTAATTTTTTTCCTGATTTTTTGAGACATATATGGTTGCAATCTGAGATTAGTTGAGAAAAAAGTTGCATTGTAAGTTATTTAGACCGAGAAGCATGGAACCTCAAAAACGAAGGAAACAGTGCATTAAAATGTTTGAAAATCGAAGTTTTCTCGGAAAAATAGAATTCCCTAAAATGGGTATCATTTCAAATACGTGCTAATTATTTGAAATTTCAACATGAATTATTACTTGGTACTTTAAGTTTTAAAACCTGGAAGTTTTAAATCATCAGTCCAAGAAAGTGGACAGTTTTTAAAGTATCCAGCCTTCTAAAGAAAACCTTTCTTCGTTACTGAAGTATCAATTGCTTTCCAATCCTTTATCTTGTGGTACAAAATGATGCAAAAGTAAAAATATTTAGTCATAGACAACGTTAGCTTATATCAAGTCCTTACCATCAATACCTTTAAAGTCGACGACAGGTGCAGGTCTATTAATGACTTCATCTGGAATGTGATTTGGATTTTTATCTATGAATGTGAAATATCCTTCTCTCCGAGCCGTCGCAGGAACATAAGTATTCATCTCAGAGTTGAAAGCATCAGAATTTTCTACAGCAAGCAGTCGAACCTAAGAATATAATTTGGGTTCAATTTTGATAATGCAATAAACCATGACAAATGGATGTAAAAAAGTATCGTTAGATTATCTTTATGAAATTGAAAACGTTGTGTTGAACGTTTGAATGTTAAAAGCGACGATCATGGTGTTCACCTGTTCAGAAAAACTGTTTTGTGTTTAAAAGTTGGAAGTTGTAGAGCCATTAAATCTGTTTTCACGAATGAGAGACCGGGGTAGAATGGAACATGTTTTTATACATTTATGTCACACTGTTTTGGGTTTTTAATTTTTGAAAATGGGGGGTGTGGCCGATTTGACCCATCTTCGAACCTGAACCGTTATTTGACCCTGTGAACCCATTTCTGAAAACAGAACTTGAAAATGTTGCCCCTGTCAAAAGTTATCGAGGTCCAGACAGACATCGTCAGACATCGTCAGACATCGGACACCATGAACGTTCACATAAAGTATCTAACGATACTTAATAATCTTTCTGCCGTTGAGTCGAAAAACATCCAAGGCTCATTTCCAATATCTTAAGAGTTCCCAAACACAAGGCGTAGGAGGTTATACCGAGTACAAAACAGTTTATTAACGGATTACCAAATCAATGGCGACTACTAAAGACTAGCCAAAGGTAATATGATGCCCCCCCCCAAGCCTTTGTGGTTGGTTTAATATGATTTTGTTAGTTCGATTACTGAAATGGAAATATAGACGGGGTAGGCCGGGCTTCGTTTTTGTTAATAGTGCAAGGTTTACGTTGACGAAATACCTGGGACGATTACAGCATTTTAGAAAGTAAATTTCGTGTTAAGCACATCAGAATTTCTTAACTTTACTGTACTTACTTTTTCACCTCGAGGAATATTTTTTCTTGAAAATGCCCATGCCTTTTCAGTTTCGCTGTAATTTCTTACATTCCAATGAGCACGTCTTCCTTGAGAACCGCAAAAAGTCACACATCTATGTTTCCTGTGATCAAATGAAACTCCCTTAGTTATCGCTGTAGGATTATTTGACATATTAATTGTAGTTTGGAGTGCTAAAACAAACTGGATTTTAAAATTTAAAACCAAAAAGTAAAAAAGCAACGAGGGAAGAGAATCAGAGTGTTGTTTAAATAATGTCCCTTGTTAGTCTAGAAAAGTCCCAAAAGTGAATAAGAGGGAAATGATAACCTCCTGAAGTATTTATTTCATCTCGACTGCAAATGGTTTGAAGTAGTTAAGCATATACAAGTAGTCGTACAAGTGATCTAGATAATTTCATTTTGTTGGGCAAAAGCTGAAGAGAGAAGATTAAAACAAGAGGTAATAGCAGTACTTACATAATACGTTAATCAGAACTTATTAACATAACTTCTATTTTATGGGGAGCATCAAATATCAGTTGATAAAATATTGATTTGTAGTGAAGAAGGAATTGCTGTAAATGAGAACTAGTCAGCCGATGGGTTTCTACTAAAATTTAAATGTCTCTACCCTAAAAAATCTACGCTGAACTGTGTAAAGTAAATGCTCCTATTCAAATGTAAATAATTTATTCAGGCTGCATTGAGATTAACATATTGATAAAGCTCTCAATTCAATAGTAAGGCAGTTCAGGGTACAAGAATCCCATTGATATCTCAATGTCCAGAAGAATGCTAATCTGAATGGCAAATAAGTCCCTTAATATATACCTGGAAATAAAAAGAGAAAAGCCGGATGCCCAAACTACATAATATCCCCAAGAACGACATGTGGTGTAAATTTTAATATAGTTATAATAAGCCGTTTATCTTGAGAAACCCAAAGGACAAGTGCGTTTTTCAACTGTAATCATATGGAGTTTATATTTTTATGCATATAAATTATTTTATATATATTTATTTATATATAATTTAAGCAAAGTTGCTTATAAAGCGATGTCAGAATGGAACAACATTCATTGTAATGAATTAGGAAACACAATAAAGTTCAAACAATAAAACGCACAAACAAGCAATACAAATGAAAATGAAGATAAGGAAATTTTGAAAATTTTCATGAAACTGAATCGCGTTTGCATGTTAACAAAATACATAAAATGAGAATAACAAGGAAATTTTAATTTCATTGAAAACCAAAGGACCGTTTGGATATAAAATGAAACCTACATACTTTTAAACAAAAATATAATGCAATGAAAATCCACTATTTGAGAATTGGGAGGCAAACTTCATCTTTTACCATTTTGTCACAGGCAGTTTACCATTCACGAAGGTGACATCGAAATTCAAATCAAATTAAAGCTCAGTGGAAGTGGATAGCTCGAACGCATGCAATGGTGCTTTGTTCAACAGAAGTCAATTGATATTATGCTGCTAATTTTGTTGCAATTTAGACGCAAGGGAAGTTAATCTGAAAAATAGTAAGGAATAACAGAATTTAACAGCTTTCCCAAAACCACGTAATTCCTTGATTTCCAAGAGTGAATCGGATAAGACTAGCTTCTTAAACCCAAACTTCCATATTATTTACAATTACCTGAAAACCCTGCCTACTCGCTTCGAATTATCTATTATCTAATCCTAACTGTAGGAAACAAAATGTAAGCGATTTATATTTTGTGTAATCAAAATGATAGTTAAGCAAAATTATTGATATTACAAAAAAACATCAATTTATGAATCCACTATTCAGTAGTTTAGCAAATCTGACATGACTCAACGTTAAATATAATTTACAAAGCGTTTAAGTTTTCTAAAGACTAACCCAGAAGCTGAAGCTTCATTCCCGGTGTGGTTCTTATCATAAGCCAAAATAGTTTTTTGCCATAGAAAGGTTTTATCTCTTTAGAATCCCAAATTTTTTCAACAGTTACATTTTGTCCACCCCCATCAATTCGAACCTTTGCACACAGCATTTTAAATTCGTTCGGTGAAATCCAGATCTCATAGATACCGCCTTTTTCAAACGTTACACGTAAATTATTGGCAGGATCTGCAAGTTTAAAAAATTCGAATTAATACATCGGTCGAGCTAGTGTTAAATTGTGCCTTTTAAAACTGATCGAATTTGCTGGTATTGGAATTGTTTGGGACATGTACGTTTTGATTTCTAGATAGACGCAAGTTTGCATTACTACTAATGTTTGTTTGCTGATCGTATCTTGGTCAATATGATTCACTCGTAAGTGTACGAAAGGAATTGAATGTCCGGTTATTAACCGGACATTCAATCCGTTTCTTAACCGGCGGTTAAGAAATGAGGTGTGGAATGACGAAGGAGGTTAAATTAAAAGATTAAATTATTTAGACCAAGAAGCATGGAACCTCAAAAATGAAGGCAACATTGCATTACAATGTTTGAAACTCAAATTTTCTCAGAAAAGTTTGATTCCCTAAGGCAATGATGCTATATTTGATCGTTTCAAATCCGTTCAAATTATTTGGATTATCAAATACCATTTGAATTACCCCTGGGTACTTTAAGTTTTAAACTTGAAATTTTTAAGAAAATGATTCCGACAAAATGAAGTTTTATGGTATTCAGTCCTCAAAAGAAAAACCTCTTGGTTACTGAAGCATCAATTTTCTTGTAAAGGAATCCTTTATCTTGTGGTACAAAACGATGCAAAAGTAAAAATATTTAATTAGACAACGTTATATCAAAAGGTGTACTTACTATCAATACCATCAAAGCTTTGAATAGGTGCTGGACTATTAATGACTTCCGTTTGAAGGTGTTTTGGAGATTTATCTATGAATGTGAAATATCCTTCTTTCAGAGCCGTCGCTGGATATTTCGTGTTGAAAACGTAGTTAAAAGCAACAGAATCTTCCTTCGCTAGCAACCTAACCTAATAATATAGTTAAGATTCAATTTTAACAATGCAATAATCTTTTTGCAGTTGAGTCGAAGAACATCCAAGGCTCATTTCCAATATTTTAAGGGTTCCCAGCCACCAATCGTAGGAGGTTATACTGATCTTGAGTGCAGAACAGTTTATTAACGGGCTACCAAATCAATGGCAACTACTAAAGAATAGCCAACGGTAACAATAATGCCCACCCAAGCCTTTCCGGTTTGTTTGATATGATTTTATTAGTTTGATTAATGAAATGGAAGGATTAGCAGGAAGCCAACAGGAAAGGCCGGGCCTTTTATTACGGGGGCGAAAAATTTACCCGAGACGATTAAAGTATTACAGGGTCTTAGAAAGTCACAAATTTCGTGCTAAACACATCAGAATTTCTTAACTTCACTGTACTTACCTTTTCACCTCGAGGAATATGTTTTCTTGAAAATGCCCATACATTTTCAGTATCGCTGTCGAATCTTACATCCCAAATACCGAGTTTTTTTGGGTAACTAGGTAAACACACGTATTTATGCTTTACGTGAAAAAATGAAACTTCCTGAGTTACTTTTTTAGGAATAATTGTCATATTAATTGTAGTTTGGAGAATCAAGTCCTAACAACAAACTATATTTTAAAATTTAAAACCGAAAAAGTAAAAAACCACCGAGGGATGAGAATCAGAATGTTTTTTAAAGTAATGTCGCTAGTTAGTCTAGAAAAGTGCTAAAGGTGAATAAGAGGGAAATGATAACCTCCTCACGTGTTTATTTGCTCTCACCTCAACCGAATGGTTTGAAGTATTTAAGAATACATAACTAGTCGTACGTGAAACTTACCTGTTCTCATTGTATTGGGCAAAACTTCAGGACATGAGATTAAAACTAGAGGCAATATCAATACTGACATAACATGGCATACTGACATATCAGAACTTATTAACATAAATTCTATTTGTATGGGGAGCATCAAGATGTAATGAACAAAGAATACTCACTGAATTTACTGTAAATGAGAAATAGTAAGCCGTTTTATTTCTGCAAAATTTAAATGTTTCTACATTAAAAGAACTACGCTGAACTGTTCAAAGCATTAAGTACTGAAATACTTGTATGACATATGAATAAATGTTCCTATTCAAATACGTATACTTTAGTCAAGCTGCACTGAAATTAACATTTTTTATAAAGCTGTTAATTCAATAGTTAGGCAGGTCAGGGTACAACAATCCGATTTATTTCTCAATTCCCAGAAGAATGCTTATGTCTCTAAAGGGATCAACGGACAACTATTGAGTTTTAAAATACTATAATAATATGAGAGATGAATAAGGTTTCATATTAGACTGTGAGTACTTCATTCCTGCTCCACTGTCAGGTAGCACAATAATGAAAGCAGCAATTCAATAGTTAGGCAGTTCAGGATATAACAATTTCATTTATTTCTCAGTTAGCTGCGTAGCACAGCGTAGCTCCAAAGCAGTTAAATTTAATAAAAACACTATTAAATTTAAGTGTTTTCTTAAGTTTATTCAAGGAATGCATAACAGAAAATTAAATGAACAAATGCCGGTATTAATGCAAATACGTGAATGTAAATTTTGAAAAATTTTGTTTAAGGTAAACTGTATTTGTATCTTTACAAAGTACCGGATGTATGTTAAACTTGATAAGAAATCCAAAAACCGGTTCGTGTTGCAAAGCATAAAAAACCAGTATAAACGAATACAATATGCCTACTTTTAAAAATAAACGTAGAGCGAAAGGAAATAACTTGAAGGGTGGATGAAATTGGAATTTTTCCCTTTATTTCTTGAGTTTCGTATTAAAACGGGAAAAATGTCTACTTGCTTTTCCCATTTTTTAAAAGGTGGGTTCCCATTAAATGAAACTTACAATAGAATTTCAGTACAATAGAATAGTTTCAGTTGTAGTAGATTTCTCGGTTATTTTTTAAACAGTTCAGATCAAGCGAAAGTTAATCTCAAAAAAGGGATAATTAACAACTTTAAAAAATTTACAAAAAAGGCATAGCTTTAAGAAGTAAGCTCTCAATTCCTTAGTAAAGGGCAGTTCAGGGTACAACAATCCTAGCTGTTTCTCAATTCCCAGAAAAATGCTAATCTTAATTACAATTTAGTCGATGAATATAGTTCTACCTGGAAATAGAAAGAGAAAAGGCGGATGCAAAAACTACATAATATCCCGAAAGAATATCCCGATGTGATGAAATTGTAATCATGTGGAGTTTGTATTTTTATGCATATACATTATTTTATTTACATTTACTTATAACTAATTTTAAGTTAAGTAAAGTTGTTTATAAAACGATGTGAGAATGGAACAACAATCATTGTACTGAATTAGGAAACAATTAAATTTAGACAATAAAACATACAAACAATACAAAAGAAAATGATGGAATGGAAATTTTGAAAATATTAATGAAATTGAATCGCATTTGCTTGTTTACAAAATACGTAAAGTGAGAATAAAAAAGAAATTTATTTTAATTTGATTGAATACCAAATGATCGTTTCGTTTTGCAAGGCAAGACGGATATAAGATAAAATCTACATACTTTGAAATAAAAAATGCAGGGAAATTCGAAACCCCTATTTGGAAAATTCGGAGAATGGGAAATTTGAACTTCAGATTTTCGTTTTTTTCGCAGGCAGTTTCTTATTCACAAAAGCTCATACCAAAATTCAAATCAAATTAAGGCTCAGTTGAAGCGGATGTTTCTGTTATTTTCGTTCCAGCTTAGATCCAACCAAAGTTGTTCTGAAAAAATTGAGGAACAGAATTTTAGGGAGCTTACAAAAAGTTCAGTAAAGTATCTTAAGACTCAACGTTAAATGTTTTCCTGAAAACTCACCCTGAAACTCAAGTTTTATTCCCGGCGTGGCTCTCATCATAAGCCAAAATCCGTTCTGTCCTTCGAAATATGGCATCATTTTAGAATCACAAATTTTTTCAACAGTTACATTATGTCCATCCTCTTCAAATTCAACCTTTGCACACACCATTCTACATTCACGCGGTGAAACCCACAATTCATAGACACCACCTCTTTCAAACTTTACAAATAAGTTGGTCCTAGGTTCTGCAAATCAAAAAAAAATATTCGACTTAATACATAGGTTGAGGAAGTGATAAAATCTGCTTTTGAAAACTAAAAATCTTTAGAACTGGTCGAATTTGCTCGTTTTGTTTTAGTTTTGCACGTTTGATTTCTAGAGAAACGCATGGTTGCGTAACTAATGTTTATTGGTAATCATGTGTTGGTCAAAGTCCTTCTCTCGTAATAAAGTGAAAAAAAGAGAAAATGGCACAGTTTACGTTAGTTTTGGGTTCCATCAGATTTTCCTCGAAATTTGATGGAATAGACAACTTGACATGGCCATTATTTTGTTTCCCCCGGACTTAAGCTGTAGATCACCCCCTTCGACCCCCAGAGAGGTCAATAGGTCACATTGACGCTCCCTCTTGACCCCTATAACATGAGTCGAAAGCCCTTGCTTTGGAGATTCCGAAAAAGCACCATACTTGACCCTTGTGACCTTAGGATCAAGAGCTATAGCCGTTCGAATGTTGACGGAAATTTTTTTTAATTTTTCTGTCTAAGCATTTGGAAGAGATCGGGGTTCAAAACCCGACTCACCTTTATTTTTGGGGAATTTATGAAAGGTTAGACGTAATTGCCTTGCAAAACAGAATCAATTACCTGAGTTATCTGGTACAAAATACGTGTTATATAAGTCAAGAAACTATAATCATAAGCAATGTCATTTTGTATCAAGTGAACACGTACCATCAGCACCATCAAAGTCTTCGACAGGTGCAGCACTATTAATTGCTTTATTTGAAATAGTTGTTGGATTTATGTCTACGAATGTGAAATATCCTTCTCTGAAAGCCGACGTAGGATTGGTAGTGTTGAACTTGGAGTTGAAAGCGTCCGAATTTTCTAAGGCAAGCAATCGAACCTAAAGTTATAATTAAGGTTCATTTTTAGTAACACAATGATCTTTTTAAGATTGAGTCAAGAAGCACCAAGCGCTCATTTCACATGTTTTAAGCTTGGGGAAATCCCCAACCACAGGCAGTAAGCGCTTATACAAAATACAGGAAAGTTTATTGACGTGCTAGCAAACTATTCGTGAGTCCTGAAGGTCGGCCAACGTTAGTATATTAGTGTCCACCCAAGCCATTTTTCTGTTTGTTTGTTTAATTTGATTTTATTAGTTCGAACTGTTCATGATTAGGAGGAAACCAATGTGGAAGGCCGGAGTTCCTTTTAGTGTACGAGTTAAGTGGACGAAATACGATTGAGGTATTACAGTATTTAAGAAAATACCGAACTTTATGAATACAGAATTTATAAACTCAACTGTACTTACCTTTTCCCCACGAGGAATCTTTTTGCTTGAAAATGCCCATGGAAGTCCAGCTTGGCTTGGAGATCTTACTTTCCATCGACCGATTCTTTGTGGGTAACCGGGCAGAGAGACAGATGCATTCTTTTTATAATGAAATTCGACCCTCGGAGTTACTCTTTTAGGAACGGTTGTCATATTATTTCTAGTTTGAATTATCCAGTTATAAAAACAAACTGTAATTAGTATTTTATATTTTAAGCTTAAAAAATGAATAAGCAACGAGGGATGAGAGTCGGAGTGTTGTTTGAAGTAACGCCGCTTGTTAATCTAGCAAAATGCAAAAGTGAATAAGAGGGAAATGATAGCTTCCTATCGTATTTATTTCTTCTCCGCTGACAGAATGGTTTGAAGTATTTAAGAATATACAACTAGTCGTACACAAGACTGTTGTTATGATGCTGGGTGGAAGGTAAAGAGAGGAGATTAAAAATAATAGCAATACTTACATAACACACTAATTAGAACTTATTAACATAAATTCTATTCTATTGAGAGATGCAAATAGTAGTTGATGAAATAGTAATTCATAGTTAAGAAGGAATACAAACTGAATTGAATGTAAACGAAGCTTTTTAGTATATTTCATTGTTTCTAAAAATATCTACGCATAACGGCTCAAAGTATTAAAATACTACACGGGAGAAATAAATAGGTGTCCTATTCTGTATTCAAATTATAGTACTTAAGTCATGCTGCACTGATATTAACATATTGATTCAGCTCTCAGGCCAATAGTAAGGTTGTTCAGTGTACAACAATTATCCGATTCACTTCTAAGGACTCTAGGAAGAAGTAAGATAGGAAAAAGTAGGACCGGAAGAAATAGGACGGAATATATAAGATGAGGAAGAAATAGGATACAGAATAAATAGGACAATGACAAAATAGGATAGGAGAAAACAGTGCGAGGAAAAAATAGGACCATGAATAAATAGGACGGAAAAAATAGGATACTTAAGATTACGCACATGCACTTACCTTAAACCTCAATTTAGAACCGCATGGTTCCATGGTGGAATTGTTTCGAAGGAATTATTGAATAGTTTAACGCTCGGGGGGATTAGGAAGGAGAAACTGTATCCCGGATGAGGTTTTAAATGGGGTTTTATGGAACTTTATATGTAGTCAGACATTATTGGTAAATTTAAACAACTCCACAATTATATAAACTGTCCTATTTTTCCCTGCCCTATTTCTTCTTCATCCTATATTTTCCTATCCTATTTATTCCGTCCTAAATCTTCCTATCCTACTTTTTCCGATTACCCTTCACAATCAGTAGAAAAATACTATTCTAAATTTAAAACTAGTCGATGAACATACACCTGCTGGAAATAGAAAGAACAAAGACGGATGCGTAAAACTACATAATATCATAACGCAATCATATGTGATCTAATTTTTTTTATTAACTATAACTATTTATATCATAATAATAATTCGTGCTTTTGTATAGACACATTATTTTATATCTATTTATTTATAGCTTTGTTAAGGAAAGTTGTTTATAAAACTATGTCCCGAATGGAAGAACACTCATTGTAATGAATTAGGAAAGACAAAAAAGTTGCAACCAAAAAATAGAAACAAACAACAAAAACGTAAATGAAGGAATGGAAATCTCGAAAACTTAATTGAAGTTGAATCGTATTTGCGTGTTTACAAAGTATTTAAAATGAGATTAATAAAAGAAAATTTAAGTTTGACGAGACAACCAAAACACCGGTTCGTTTTGCAAGGTATAAAAGACGAATATAAAATAAAAATCTGCATACTTTTAAACATAAAACGCAGTGAAATTGGAAACAACTTGTGGAAAATTGCGAGAATGTGGAATTTTGAACTCTATTTCTGGAATTTATTACTCTAAAGTGTAAAAAGGCCAGCTTCACATTTTCCCAGTTTTTCACAGGCAATTTCCAATTCACGAAAGCTCACAAAAAAATTCACATTAAAATTATAGTTTCAGTTAAAGTGGATAGCTCGGTTATTTTCGTTCAAGCTTAGATCCCACGAAGCTTAATCTGAAAAAAATTGCAAAGGATAACAGAATTTTAATTTTTCGAAAAACGGATTCACTTCATCCAGCTTGGTAATTCCGATACGAATTATTCATTAAATTATAAAATGTGCTACAAAAGCTACAAGTACCAGATACAAGTGCCTCCCTATTAATTCCATGGCATTATGCATAATTGTACATTGTAGAAAAACGATGATAATCTATAATGTCTACGAAAGGAAAAATTTAACATACCTAATTAAAAATATAACGAAAATGTATTATATTTTTAAAAAAACTGGGATTCAGTAGCTTAGCCAATTTGACTCAACAATAATTCTAACTTCCAGATGAATGACTAACCAACAAAATGAAATTTCGTTTCTGGTGTTGCTTTTATCGTTAACCGAAATCCTTAAATATTTTGTGAAACTACACATATAAAATGGTAAGAAATTTTGGATTTTGACGACATAAATTGTTGGTTTTTTAGATAAAACATTCTTAGATTATTTATTTGAAACTACAAGTCCCCTGCCCCGAAATAAAGCCCCACTCTGTTTGAAGGGTTGAAAAAATAACTCCCCATGGGATTCTAAATCGAGTATGTAAGTTGGAAAGTTCTACAGCCGAACATTTTGGTGGAAAATAGTAATTGAATATTCATCTAATTCAAATTAAAGTATGAAAGATACGCACAACCTAAAAAGTAAAAAAAATCACGGTTGAGAATGTTGCCAGAAATTTTCGAAGCCAGAAATGTTTAGCCAGAATTTCCCGAGTATGCATTATAATACGGTGAGGAATAGCCAAATTTAGTTTTCCTCCTATTCATAATACAGTGCACACAGAGATGTTGGATAAATTACTTTTATCCAGCTTAGCCATTATCTATAATGTAGTGTAGCGAATCTGACATGACTCAATGCTAAATGTGTATTTTTGAAGGCTAACCCAGAAACTGAAGTTTCATTAGCGGTGTGGCTCTCAGCATAAGCCAAAATCGCTTTTTTCCATCGAAAGGTTCCATCGTTTTAGAATCACAAATTTTTTCAACAGTTACATTTTGTCCATCCCCATCAATTCGAACCTTTGCACACAACATTTTAAATTCGTCCGGTGAAATCCAGATCTCATAGATACCGCCTTTTTCAAACGTTACACGTAAATTATTCGCAGGGTCTACAAGTTAAAAAACAATTCGAATTAATATATATAGTAAAACGCGATTTAGAACCCCCTGGTTTATATCCTCCTAAATAACTCCCCAGATCTGGCGAGTGGCGACTAGTTTGAAAAAAATCTTCCCCCCGGAATACAGCCCCATCCAAAAAATATAGTTACATAAAAAAGCAATTTGAAAAAATAGAAACAGAAAATGAAAAAACGACTGAGCCTGGATCTAGTTTAAACCCCACTTATGGGTTTCACATCTAAAATTGTACCTAAAACATTTTGGCTTCTGACGAGATAAATTGATGGTTTTGTTTAGATAAATTGTTCTTTCGTTTTTGCTTTGAATTTTGTAAGTTCCCCCTGGAATAGAGCCCCACCTCGGAATAGAGCCCCACCCTTTCAAAAGGGTTGTAAAAATAACTCCCCATAGGGTTCAAAATCGCGTTTTACGGTAGGTTGAGCAAGTGTTAAATTCTGCCTTTTTTAAATGATAATCATTAAAACTGGATAAGGATTTTATGCGATCATTTCAAATACGGTCAAATTATTTGAAAGCTCAACGTGAATTAACATTGGGTAGTTTAAAACCTGGAAGTATTCAGTCTTAAAAAGAAAAACCTTTCTTCTTCATTACTGAAGCATCAATTGCCTTTTAAAGGAATCCTTTGTCTTGTGGTACAAAATGATGCAAAAGTAAAAATATTTAATCATAAAAACGTTACTTTATATCATAATGTGTACGTACCATCAATACCATCAAAGCCTTGGATAATAGGTGCAGGACTATTAATGACAGTCGCTGGAAGGTATTTTGGATTTTTATCTATGAATGTGAAAAATCCTTCTCTCAGAGCAATTGCTGGATATAAAGGATTCAAATCAGGGATGAAAGAGTAGGAATTTTCTACCGCAAGCAATCGAACCTAAGAATATAATTAAGGATCAATTTTAATAATGCAATTATCTTTTTGAGTCGAAAAACCTCCAAGGGGTAGGAGGTTTTGCCGAGTACAAGAACAGTTTAAACGAAACAAATAAATAAATAAAAATTGACGGGCTACAAAATCAATGACGACTACTAAAGAATGGTCAAAAGTAGCAATGATGCTCACCCAAGCCCTTGCTGTTTGTTTAATATGATTTTATTAGTTGCACTTTGCACTACTGAAATGGAAGGATCAGTAGGAAGCCATTAAGAAAGGCCGGGCTTCCTTTTTATCATAAATAAGTGTAAGATTTACGTGGACGAAAATTCAGACGAAATATCCGGACAATTAAAGTAAAACAGGATGTTAGAAAGTCACTTTCCTTGTAGCCTGAGATGAATTAGACAGGTGTCCTAATATCATTCAGCTATGTAGACTCTTGCAAGCTAAGATTGAGACATTGGTTGGCTATACCTTGGAATAGGTTTATCTCCCCATAATGAGAAGGAAAAGAACTAAAGACAGGTAGATGAGATTGTATTAAGAAATGGATATAAATAACTGGGTGAAGGTAGTACAGTGGTACCAAATTTGTCTAAGCTTAGAAGAGACCGGGGTTTTAAACCCGACCTCACCTTTGTTTTTGGGGAATTTGTCAAAGATTAGACTGAAATAGCTTAACTATATCTGTTACATCCTGCTAAACACATCAGAGTTTCTTAAATTCACTGTACTTACCTTTTCACCTCGAGGAATATTTTTTCTTGAAAATGCCCATGCATTCCCAGTTTCGCTTTGATATCTTACATGCCAACGACCAAGTCTTTGTGGGGAACCGGACAAAGACACAGATTTATGCTTTAAGTGAAGAAATGCAACTGCCTGAGTTACTTTTGTAGGAACACTTGTCATATTAATTGTAGTTTCCATTATCAAATTCTAAAAACAAACTTTATTGAAAACTTTAAGCTAAAAAAATGAGAAGCAACGAGGAAGGAGATTCAGAGTGGTGTTTATAGTAACGGTCCTTTGTTAACCTAAGAAAAATGCTGAAGTCGAATAAGAGGGAACTGACACCCTCCTTTCGTATTTATTTGTTGTCTGCTCACCGAATGGTTTGAAAACTAATCGCACACGAGATCTAGCTGTCTTCATTGTGTTGGGCAGAAGGTGAAGAGAGGGGATTAAAACTAGAGGCAATAGCAGTACTCACTTAATACAATAAACCATGACAAACGGATATATGAAAGTATCGTTAGATTATCTTTATGAAATGAAACGAAACGACGGACAGACAGACAGACAGACGGACACCATGAACGTTCACATAAAAAAGACTGGGGCACTATGCAACACAATTTATAATTTTTTTTAAAAATTTTTTGTGATTAAAATTAGGGGGTGTGACCGATTTACCCAATTTTACAAACTTTATCGTCCGTTTCACCCTAGGAACCCAAATGTGAAAACAGAATTAAAAAATATTATTCCTGTCAAAAAATTGCCATTCGGACAGACAGACGGACAGACAGACAGACGGACACCATGAATGTTCACATAAAGTATCTAACGATACTTAATAATCAGGACTCATTAACATTTTTTTCTACTTTTTCTTCCATACAGAAAGCCGCATTTTATAATAAGACATTAAGCTATAGTAAAGAAGGAATACAAACTGAATAGAATGTAAATGATAAATATTAAGATGTTAGTGTTTTACAACATTTAAATAATTCTCGAATTATCAACTTATTATGCACCCTGAATATACGGTGAGTATAGTGTAGTCATGCTGCACTGCCAGTTTTAGCACAATAATAAAGCTATGAATTTAATCGGAAGTCAGTAGCAGGGTAAAAGAAATTCAATTATTTCTCAGTTAGGTAGACACGACTAATTTCAAGTGTTTTCAAATTTATTATGGCAAAATATAACAGAAGATTAAATGAGCAAAAGCCGATAAAACGTTATGTACGGGGATGCAAATTTTAAAATACTTTGCTGGTGAAAGATTTTGAATGTTGTTAACTTACAAAAAGGAATAAACATGCTTGAACTCCATGCGAAAACGAAAGACTGGTTTATTTACAAGGCATAAAAGACCAAGGGGAAGGAAAACTGGCATACATCTAAATATGAAACTTTGAGCTAACGTAACAAACTTTCAAAACAACCGAAGAAAACAACTTTCCACTTCATGTCATTGAATTCCATATTAAAACTTTCAGTTGAAGTCCATAGATAAGATATTTTGAAGTTGCAATTTAAATTCCGAAAGTCAATCCGTAAATATGACAAAAATGACAGAAGTTTATAGTTTTTAATCGTTTTTCGAAAAACACGTATTCAATTTTTCGGAAGGGTGATTCAGACACGGCTTGGTTATGAAACACTGCTTTTCATAGCTGTAACTACCCGAAATCACTGCCTACTATAACTTCGATTTATGTTTAATCTAATCGTACGCTGTGAAAACTACAATGAAACCGATTTATTTATTGTGCAAAACAAATAGATAATTAAACAAAACTATAAATATTACAAAAACGCACAGATTAAAGAAACATATGTTTACTATATTTATTTAGTAGTAAATAGTGTAGCAAATCTGATGAGAGTTAACATGTAGCCTGAGATGAATTAGACAGGTGTCCTAATATCATTCAGCTATGTAGACTCTTGCAAGCTAGGATTGAGACATTGGTTATACCTTGGAATAGGTTTATCTCCCGATAATGAGTAGGAAAAGAACTAAAGGCAGGTAGATGAGATAGTATCAGGGTTTCGTAAATGCCACTTTTTCAGTAATAATTCCATGCCAGTGGCATTAATGGACTTAATGGAATTATTGGAATTAATGGCAACAAAGGCATCAAATGGATTCAAATAGAAGTTGCCTGATGTATGTTCGATCTTATATCTAAAAAATTCCTCAAATCTTTCAACTTTTTCCTCCTCTCAAACAGCAAAGTGTAAATTTTATCACACTTTCTAAATCACTGACTGGAATCTGTGTGATGTGATGATGAGAAGACTGGAACAAGGAACGAGTTATAAAATGAAAGATTCCACTAATCAGTCGTATCCCCCAAAAAAACCCCCGAAGGAAACGCTCTAGTTTTACTTAATTAGAGCGGTCCCATTAAAGATGAAACTAGGGGAAATAACATACCGTAAATCCCGGATTAGAACCCTCCCGGAATAACTCCCCCTCCTAAATAACTCCCCAGGGTCCACACGATGTTTCAAATATTAACACCCCCTGTTTATTTTGATTGTTTTTTGATTTGATTCTAATTTGATTCCATTAATGCCATTAATGCCAATAATGCCATTAATTCCACCTTAACCCTAATGGCAAGTTCCATTTGATGCCATTTGATGTCACTATATGATGCCGGTGTATTGATGCCATCCGAAACCCTGGATAGTATTAAGAAATGGATATAAATAACTGGGTGAAGGTAGTACAGTGGTACCGAATTTGTCTAAGCTTAGAAGAGATCGGGGTTCTAAACCCGACCTTACCTTTATTTTTGGGGAATTTGCCAAAGATTAGACTGAATTAGCTAATCTCTATCTGTTACAAACATTAAATGGCTAACCCAGAAACTGAAGTTTCATTCCTAGTGTAGTTCTAAAACATTATGTGAGGGGTGAATTAGTGGTCCTATCAAACTGTGAGTGCTTAGATCATGCTGTACCGTAAGTTAACACACTAATAACAACAGTATTAATTGAGTTGGAAGGCAATTCAGGGAACAACAATTCTATTTATTTCTCAGTTAGAATAGAAACGACTAATTTTAAATATGTCTGCAAATTTATTCCAGTAATCTATAACAAGGATAAAATGAACAGATATAAAATGCAGATACATGTTATAATAAAAAGAAAAGGAAATTTTCTAAAAAGTTAAAAGATATAAGGAAATCCTGCGTACATTTAAATATGAAATGTGGACTAAATGTAAATAAGGTGTGGAAAAGTGGTAGAAATTCCCTTTTTTTCACTTCGTTACTTGAATTTCATATTACAGTCTGGAAAACGCCTCCTTAAAATTAAATTTTAAAAAGCACTTTCCCATTCTTACAAAATCTCGGAACAGTTTTTCAAAGGTAGTTTCAGTTGAAGGCCACACCCCGTATATTTCCGTTCCTGTTAAGATGCCACAAAAGTTAATCTGAAAAAATTACAAAGAATAACACAATTCAAACAGTTTTTCAAAAACCTGGTATTTCCTTTGTTCGGAAGGGTTTTTCAGATGACATTTAACGTAGCTTCATAAATTACAACCACCCAACTTCGAATTATCCAAAATCTAATCGCAAATTGTAGAAAACGCAATGAAAGCGGTTTATCTTTTGTAAAAAAATATTTCAAATAAATTGCAAATATTACATACATTATTATAAGGCCTACATTTATGAAACCGCTATTCAGTAGCTTAGCAAACATGAGAAGACTGAACATTAAATGTAAATTTCTGAGGCTAACCCAGAAATTGAAGTTTTATTCCGGGTGTAGTTCTCATCATAAGCCGAAATTGCTTCTGCCCTTTGAAATGTGGCATGATTTTAGAACCACAAATTTTTTCAACAGTTACATTATGTCCATCCTCTTCAAATTCAACCTTTGCACAGAGCATTTTACATTCGTCAGGTGAAACCCAGAACTCGTAGACACCACCTCTTTCAAACTTCACAAATAAATTAGTCTCAGGATCTGCAAGTTAAAGCAATAATTCTAATTAATACAAAGCTTGGGTTGGACTAAACCAGAGTACGGAGAAGTTCAAACCTCCCTGGAGAACCTCGAATCTCCGGAGGTTCTCCAAAGGAGGTTCGGTGGTTCTCCACGACCCTCCTGGAGAACCTCCTTACCAATGGCGAACCTCTTCCCTCAATAATAATGGTTTGGCAACATTGGAAAACCCATTGGAGAACCTCCTCTCTAACCCCAGCTTCGCTGAGCCAGTAGACAGTAATTAATAAGTAATGTTACTGAGGTCAGGCGAAATAGCGGTCAAAGCTAAAATTGTCATAACAAACTGTTACATACAAAAGGAGCGCTTAAGAATGTATTGCATGGCCAGAAGGGAATTAAAATATTAAAATAAGTTTGTAAAGGAATTCAGTTTTTCTGCAGAAGCTGTCGACGTCTCTGAAGCATTGTACAGGAATCGATTATCTTTTGGAACTACATGTCTTAAAATTAAAAACTGTAATCATATACTACGCATTTTAAATCAAATGATGTACGCACCATCAAAGCCTTCGATAGGTTTAGTACCATTGATTTCTTCTTTTGAAAGTTTTGTATGTGGACTTTTATCTATGAATGTGAAATATCCTTCTCCCATAGCCGATACAGGATCGGTGGTTTTGAACTTGGCGTCGAAGGAGAAAGAATCGTTTACCGCAAGCAATCGAACCTAAAAGTATAATTACGGTGGAAATTTAATAATGCAATAATTTTTTTTGCGATTGAGTCGAAAATCGTATAAGGATCGTTTCCAAATTTTTAAGCACGCGGAAATCCCCAATCACAGGGCGTAAGGGGTTTTACCGAGTACAGAAACGTTTATTGACAGGCTACTAAATCAATCGAGAGTAAAGGATGGCCAGTGGTAATCCTGCCAACCTAAGCCATTTTCAGTTTGTTTCTTTAATATTTTTTTTTATTTCGATTACTGAATTGGTAACGACTAGCAGGAAGCCAAGTGAGAAGGGAAGGCTTGCTTTTTAATGTACTTGAAATGCAAGGTGTGGACGAAAATCGGAAGACATTCTCCGGACGATTTATCAGATATTACAAGATTATAGAAAATCACAAATTTCGTATAAAATTCATCACAATTTATTTTACCTTTTCACCTCGAGGAATTGCTTTACTTGAAAATGCCCATGTATTTTCACCTTCGCTCGAAAGTCTAAAATTCCAACGACCGTGTCTTTTTTGCTTACCGTGTAAAGACACAGATTCATGCTTTTTCGGATGAAATGCAACCCCCTGAGTTACTTTTGAAGGAACACTTGTCATATTATTTCTAGTTTGGATTATCAGCTTCTAAAAGCAAACTATGTTTTAAATTTTAAAACTAAAAAAAAGCAACGAGAAAGGAGAGTCACAGTTGCAGAGGATGTAGCTTCTTAATCTAGAAAAATGCTAAAGGTGAATAAGAGGGAAATGATAACCTCCTCATGTATTTATTTTTCTCGGCTTACGAATTGATTTGAAATGTTCAAGACCATACAAATTGTCGCACACGAGACCAAGCTGCTTTCATTAAACTCAGGAGAAAATAAAACTAGAGCGAGTAATACTCAAATAACACGCTAAATCAGAACTTATTACCATAAATTATATTCTATAGAGAATCAAATGGTTGTTGATAAAATATTAATTTACAATAAAGAAGGAATACAAACTAATTAGATGTAAATAAGACATATTCAGCCCTTTGTTTTGTACAATATTTGAATCTTTCTAAAATTGTTTATGCACAACTGTTCCAAGTTTTAAGTATTGAAATACTATGGCAGGGATAAATAGGTGTTCCTATTCAAATTTGTATTTTATTCATGCTACACTGTTATTATCATGTTTATAAAGAGCTTTATAAACATGATAATAACAGTGTAGCATGAATAAAGCTTTTTTGGAAAATTTTTAGAAATCAGATCATATAAAAATAAAGAAATTTTTATTGGCTATCGAATGGCATCAATTTTGTTGTCCTGCGATCCATATTAGCAAAGATATTGAGCTTCGAAATTAGCATTAGAGCTTATGGGAGCTATTTTGGGTAAAACTCCAAGTTATCTCCATTTATAGAATTTAATTAATAATAAAAACTGGTAACCGGCCGAATTCACACTTTTCCTTTTCTTCCCAGGCAGTTTACTTACAATAAAATTCGCACCAAATTAAGGCTCATTTGCAGTGGATAGCTCGGCTAACTTCGTTCCAGGTTGGATGCAACGAAAGTTAATCTGTACAAATTGCAAAGGATAACGGTATATTAATAGTTTTCCTGAATTAAAGTGTCTTATTATTCCTAGTATACAACACACATCTACATTGTGGTTTAAATGACTTTTTTCAAGCTTAGTTATTGTCTATAATGTAGTTTACCAAATGTGAAAAGACGTTAAGTGTATATTTCTGAAAACTAACCCACAAACTCAAGTTTCATTCCCGATGTGGCTCTCATCATAAGCCAAAAATCCTTATTTAATTGGAAATGTTGCATCATTTTAGAATCAATAATTACATCATGTGCATCCCCTTCAATTGGTACCTTTGCACACAGCATTTTACATTCGTCCGGTGAAACCCAAATCTCATAGATACCACCTCTTTCAAACTCAACATGTAGGTTATTCGCAGGGTCTGCAAGTCAGAAAAATAATTCGAATTAATATAAACGTTGAGCAATTGTTAAATTCTGACTTTTTCAAACTGAAAATCGTTTAAATTGGCAGGATTTGCTCGTATTGGAATTGTTTGGGAGTTGTACGTTTTGATTTCTAGAAGGACGCATGATTGCATTACTAACGTTGATTGATGATCTTGTCTTGGTCTACATGGTTCACTCGTAAGTGTATATAAGAAATTGAAAGTCCGGTTTCAAATGAGGCATGATATGATATAGGTGGATGAACACAATAAGATATTTATTCCTAGTGGCACGTAGCTACAAAAGATGTCGACAACAGTGCAATGCAATGTTTAAAAATCAAATTTTCCGTTGAAAAATTTGTTTCCATATGAAAATGATGGTAGATGTGATCATTTCAAATACGTTCAAATTATTTGAAAGTTAAACATGAATTATCATTTGGTACTTTAAAACCTGAAAGTTTAAAAAATATTTATTCCAAGAGAATGGACAGTTTTCAGTTTTAGAAATAAAAACCTTTCTTCGTTCCTAAAAGTAGTGTCTTTTAAAGGAATCCTTTATCGTGTGGTTCAAAATATTGCTAACGTAAAAACAAATTAATCATAGACAAAGTTACTTTATATCAAATGATGTACGTACCATCAGCACCACCAAAAATTTGGACAGGGGCAGGACCACTAAATGCTTCATTTAAGAGGTATCTTGGATTTATATCTATGAATGTGAAATAGCCTTCTCTCAGAGCCAATGCAGGAAATACCGTATTCAAATAGGGGTTGAAAGCATCAGAATCTTCCTTTGCAAGCAATCGAACCTAAGAGGATAATCAAGGTTCACTTTTAATAATGCAATAATCCCGTTGCAGTTGAGTCGAAAAACATCCAAGGCTGAGTTCCAATATTTTAAGCATATGGGGAAGTTCCCCACCACAGGACGTTTAGATTATAACGAGAACAGAAAAGTTTATTAACGTGCTACTAAATCTGTTGGGAGTATTAAAGAATGGCCAACGGTAACAATGGTGCTCACACAAGCTTTTTGCGGTTTGTAGAATTCGATTTTATTATTTCGGTTACTGAATTGCTCAGGACTAACAGCAAGCCAATGGGGAAGGCCGGTCGGGTCTGCCTTTTTATTATATGTAAGATTTGGGACCATGTCTTGATATCGACAAAAAATAGATCGACACATAAAGCTCCACAAAAACTAGTTCATTAGTCTTTTACCTCGACCATATAAACTTCGACATTTTTAAAGATCGACATAAAAAAATATCGACGTTATAAACACTGACATTAAAAAAGCACGGCGCAGTTACGTGGACGAAAATCGGACAAAATACACGGGACGATTCGATTCAGGTATTACAGGATTTTAGAAAATCACAAATTCGTGCGAAACACTTCCGAATTTCTTAACTGCATTCTACTTATACCTTTTCACCTCGAGGAATCTTTTTTCTTGAAAATGCCCATGCATTTCCAGTTTCGCTTGGAGGTATTGAATTCCAACGACCGAGTCTTGCTGGTTCACCGAATAAAGTCACAGATGTATGCTTTTTCCTAATAAATGAAACCCCCTTAGTTACTGTTGTAGGAACACCCGTCATATTATTTCTAGTTTTAATTATCAAGTTCTAAAGACAAACTATATCTTAAAGTTTTAAGCTTAAAAAATGAAAAGGCAACGAGGGAGTAGAAACAGAGTGTAGTTTAAAGTAAAGTGACTTGTTGATCTAAAAAAAATGCTAAAGGTGAATAAGAGGGAAATCATAACTTCCTGACGAACTTATTTGTTCTCTGCTCACCGAAAGGTTTGAAATCTTTAAGGACATAAACTGTACGAGACAACTAGAAGAACACATAAGACCTAGCTGCTTTCATAATCTTGGCATAAGACAGAAGGTTACAAATCTGGGGAAAATAGCCATGCTCTAATAATTAGCATATTTTCTTTCCTATACAGAGAATCAAACAGCAGTTGATAAAAATATTGATTTATATTAAAGATTGAATGCAAACGGAATAGAATGTAAATGAAAAATATTGAGGCATTTGCTTTCTAGAATATTTGAATGTTTCTCATAATACCAACGCAGATAAATCTGTGAATACTTCGTTCATGCTCCAATGTAAGTTAGCATACACTGATAAAGCTAACAATTCAAATTATGTTTGTATGAATGTTTCATAATTAATGGAAAGTTACAAACTACTTTGTGAACTGAATCTAATCTACTAATCTTATTCTTCAATTACTACTTACACAGCCGTGGTTATTTTTTATTCGGTTGTTTTGGTTTTGCAATCA
The DNA here is from genome assembly GCA_034698605.1 of Isotoma decorata. Lineage (NCBI taxonomy): Eukaryota > Metazoa > Arthropoda > Collembola > Entomobryomorpha > Isotomidae > Isotoma > Isotoma decorata. The sequence continues at coordinate 22,692 of JAQGBU010000443.1, forward strand.
AATTAAGATAATACTTAATAGATATCCAAAAATTATCTGAACTGTCCTGAACAAATGCTCTTTAACTATGCGATAAACATATCAAAATAAAAATTTGAAAAGTTTCTCTTGAGTATTAATCCAAAAAATTCTTGAATTTATACTTTTTAATGAAAACAAGCACTTAAAGACATTTTAAACCCTGAACTTAATTCTTATGATAAACTAGAGTCAAACATCCAATGAAAAATGTATGCACTTGATAATTATAAGCTGAGAATAAACAGGCTTGCCAGCTAAAAAGACAAACACTTTACAAAAATTTCATTTGAATTTAAAACTTAAACGTTTATTTATTTATTATTTTAATATTTCCAGCAAAAATGTAATATCTAGATCTGTTTTAAAGCCAATAAGGTTGATTACTTATACATAGCAGCTGTACGATATCAATTAAAAAATCTTTTACAGAAAGAAGCATTCTAAAAGACCCTGTCAGCTATCAAAATACAATACTTTTGCCTTTTCGTCAAATGACAATAAAATAACTTTTAATCTAAACAATACTATTAGTTAACAACTTGATATCTCAAAATAAACGTGAACATGAAAGACATCGTACATCTAAAAATGCTAAAACTAAGGCTACAATTTGAGCACCAGGGTCACTGAGTTTGTGATAATTCATTATAAATTTGATCAGATCACGCATTTTGTGCATTCATTACCATCAAACATTCAGTAGTAATGAATGCACCAAAGATACGTGATCAGATCAATATACAAATATCATAGCTAATTAAGACTTAAGTTAGGGTAGTTTATTTAAAGGCTTCAACTAAAAACGAAAATATTTGCTAATCTATACTATTATTGACACTGTTTCCTTAAAAATACAGTTTAGTTAATACCACAAGAGATTTGTTGATGTCTGGCTGGAATAGCATGATGTTTATTTTCTTCACAAACTGAACCATGTGTAACCACGCCACGCCTAATCTAAAAAAACAAATAATAAAATCATTATTCTTTTTTACATTTTTCAAAAAAGATCATAGTTTGAACTTCGTTTAGGTATTAAGTTTTAATTTTTTCTGATGCATTTCTCTTCTTCAGTGACAGTAAATTAAAACCTGTACCCAAGGCGTCTAAGACTTATTAAATCGTAGATATGTTTTCATTCGTATATGCTGTGCTTCGAATCTTAGCACAGAAAAAACCATAGACATAGACAAACATAGTATTAAAGTCTCCATAGGCAAAGTAGCTAATTACTAATTAATAATTCATGAAGAATCTATCTGTCAGTTTTTGTAGTTGACCCTTTTTCAGAATAAGTTCTTAGCGACTCACCTACAAACCGGAGTTTAATGTTTCCTGTGGTCCTAAGCATGAGGAAAAAATTACGACCGTTCGCAAACTCTGGTAAATCTTTGCCCTCAATACATTTCTCATCCTCCTTGTAGCAGTACATCCTACGCTCTTTTTTGTCTACCCAGAATCCATACGAATTGCCTATGATTAATTCCACACGTATCTGCTCATTTGCATCTGGAAACAAAGAAAACAATAATTAAGCCCTTTAATTTAAAGATAAGATGGAAGGAACCGAGGGTATTTATTGATCAGCTGTCCCTATCTAGTCCTTCTATAACGTATTGAATGCAGAATATCAAAAACGCTATTATAAATACTGCTAAATACTAATGAAGTAACATACCGTCAAACCCTTCAATAGGATCAGTCCCGTTAATTTGTTCTGGAGATAGATTACCAGGAGGGATGGGGATGAACGTAAAATATCCAGTAGGATTAGCGTTCTTAAAAACTTGTGGTTTCCCGAAGACCGTTATCCATACCTATGACAGTAATTAAATTAATGTATTACATACAATATAATTCTTATATTAACATTTCAAATGGTAGGGACAGAACGTTTTACTATTATTACACTATTATTAAAAAATTAAAACAATCATCTCAAGAACACTCAGGTATTACACAACAGTTGTACACACAAAAAATACAATTGCAGAGAGTAAATAGAATATAAATACACGAAAATTGTTCAGTTTTATACAGCATCTATTATCTACTTTCATGTGTATGAAACGCGTTTTCAAAACACCCTACCTATACATCTGTAAGGGCCTTTAAACTTTTGAAATGTCAACTTACCACTTTACCACGAGGAATGCGAGCATAAGAAAAAGCCCATTGCTTTTCGACTTGTCGGTTGGGGCCGCCGGGGGGAATTGACCATGTAGCTACTTTCCTATTCTTCCAAATGACCACCTTTGGATGGTGTCTGGTGTTGAATTTCACATTCCGCACTTCATCACTGGGAATCTGATCAGTCATTTCGTGTCTAGTATTATATTCTAATAATTTAAAAATTATCAAGGTTCAAAGTTAAAATAAACTTTTATATAAATGATGAACAATCAACCGGATGCCCTATCCTTGTCAAGTCAAAAATATTACGATAACTAAAATTCTTCAAATGGTTTCAAATAGTTTTGCCGCTCCACCTTCTTACACACAAATTTGTGGTCGAAATCCTTAACAACTACAACTTTCAATAGCAAAACCACTTCACTTATCTTTTACCCTCGCAAACTCGCAATCCATAGCTTTTGCTTTTTTTATTAAAATTTTAAGTTATTCGGACATTTGCATAAAAATAAAATGAATAAGAAGCACATTTTTGCAAATTCTTGTTAACTAGCTCCATTCAAAAGCTTTTTGTCCATTAACTACAATTATGCCCACATTATTCCTATACTTTTTATGGTAAAAGCCACTTTAAAGTCTTACCTTTCTATATTAAGCAAGTTAAGAGGGTCTCAATAGCTGGTCTAAAACAGTAACTTAACACAGGGTTTCAATTAAGAAACAGGATAGTCAGCCTATTTGTATTTGTAACGAATGTGATGCAAAATACAATCTCTAATGTCAAATCCGAACTTTTGTCATTCCATTCAAAAATGAATATTTAAATGAGTTAATACTGATGAATGTATTTTGTTTATTGATTACAGGTAAGCCCGCAGATCTTTGCACCTTTGATCACGTATTTGAGCCTTTCGCGGAGTTAACGGAGGCTGGACATAACATTGTGAAACTCCAAGCCCAAGCATTCATGAATAGAGACCGTGGATTTGTATTTTCAAGTAAGTAAAAACGATAGTCGATAGCACTGCCCTGTGGTAGTGAGAGTGTCTCTTTCTTTCTCAGCTTCAATTCTAATTCTCAGAAACCAATTAAAGCAAATACAGTCTATTTTGAAGTCTTATTTAGAATCTTAAGTAGAGCTATGTTGTATGTGCATTTTATTATGCACTACACTGATAACTTTAAAAAGGAAAAAAGTTTTATAAAATTTATTTATTCTCTTCTCTTTCTTTTAGTCATACATAATTAATTGTAAAATTGCTTACAAAACCATTCTAACTTGGGCTAAAGGTATAAAACATGATATATTTTAAAACGAAAACATTTAAAACTAAACGTTATATATATTTATTTATTAATTTATTGTATCTTTTCGTAACGAGCGAGAAGAAAACGTGGGTTGAGGTTGTACTTTCGTTCTCAGAGATGTGGGTGTGTATGTGGAAGTGGGTGTGTATGCGGATCTCAAATCTTGAGAACAAAAGTAGAAAAGGTACAACTAAGCAAAAAAATGGCTGGTGAAGTGAATCTACGAATTAATGCACGGTTCATGGATCGGCATACTATAAACTGGAATATAAAATTCATACAAAATCTTCGAGACTAAAAGATAGAAAATTGTAGGAGGGGTCTTAGTATCGAAAATTGAAGTGTCTAAAATGGTAAACAGTTAGTCAGGGGTAGAACATTAGAATATTAAGAACGAGAGAAACAAATCAACATTGAAATTTCGATTGAAGTCATCTTCAAGTGGTTTGCTGTTCGAGGGTTTCCCCTTTCGATCCTCTACCCTCGGCACATTTCCAAACAAATTTCTAAAATATTTCTTTTAAAAAACGTCTCAAAAATAAGATTAACATGTTAAATTGACGCAGATTTCCTGCCAGCACAAATTCATTTTATTATTTAGTGACACGTAAACACTTTGCAGTCATAATCCCCATACAATTCTGACCTCTGAGCTGAGAATTCGACACGGATGATCTAGCCTCCCTTAAGCCACGACAAGGGACTGATTTCAATTTTTGACGATTAGTAATAGGAGGACCAGGGCTGACGTTGTGTTTCGCCCTTTTTAAAACATGTTCTACGTCAATCGCATCTGAAAAAAATAACAAGAACGATATTAAACAAGGATATTTTCTAGAGTTTATTTGGGGAGTTCGTATTTTGATTAGCATTTGAGTTTTAAAAAATGATATTATTGATGTCTTAAAAAATCCCTATTAAGAATGAACCATTACAAACGGATATAGTCAAGTAGTGGAGCTAACATTGTGTGATCCATGTGGATCAATTTCGTGGCGATGAAATGTTGATTGATTTATGTATTAAAAAAACAGTGTGGCTATAGGGTCCAGGTTAGACACTATAAACTAGTACCGAGTCATGGTCTTAAGTAAAGATCATAATTGTTACTATGAGTGTAAGGCAAGTAGACAATTAGAAGGATCATTTTATACACCTAGCCTCTCCCCCAATGGCTGCGGTGAATTTATATTATCATGATCATTATAGTGTACACTCTGACACCCTCCACATTCCCTGGGTGTGATAATTGACCCTTCTGGCTAAATGTGTGTTTTAGCCTAGGGCAGAACTAAGCAAAAAGAACAGAATCGAAAAAAGCGAGTCTGTAGAAAGTTATGGAGCTTGAAACCCAGGGGGTGTGGCCGATTTGCCTTATTATCACCCTTGACTTGCCATGTGTTTGCAGCTATGCATATGGGAAAACAGATTTCAAAAAAAAGTTGATTTAGTGAAAAATTAGAGGGTTGACGAAAGGACGGACACCCTGAGCATCCACATAAAGTAGCTCTGCTATTTGATTAATAATACAAATGATTTACCCAGGAACTCAATGTCAATTTTCCCATCGGCTCTCATCATCAGCCAATAATTATCGTAAAGGTCAAAATCCAGTCGTGGTACAGATAAAAATCCCCCAATAGTTGGCATTTCGTCTGCCGGGCTGTCTAAATCGACCACTTCCCAATTCATGTGATCCTCATATGTGGCCTCCACCCAGAGTTTGTAAATTGTACCAGGTGTTAAAATAATTTCCATTTTGTCTTCATCCGCTGGAAGTATAAAAAATAGTTAAAACCAATATATGGCTAATAGAATCTTTGAAGCATTTGGAAAAGTCTTTCCATTGCTTCAGAAATATGCTGTAGAGCCAATCCATACAGAACTAAATCAACTTAAAGACTCATTTATGTGGGTTTTCAAACACACGTCTCTGTCTCTTTGGTCCCTGTTATTCACAATTAAAACTGACTTTGAACGTCAAAAGATACGATGTGCGTCAAGTGTATGGCTGAAGGACGTTGCGTCCCCCACGCTCCGTCCCAATTCACCTTTTATTTATCACTTGAAACATTCATTTTATGTAAAGACAAGTATTTATAAGCCAGTCTTACGCCTGGCTAGGTCAGAGGTCCCAAGTTTCACAACCCCCCCTCTCATAATAACCACAGCTACCACTACATTTACGCACAAAACACTATGATATGAGTCTTCCTTCAATCAGGTAAATCCGTAAATCA
>JAQGBU010000444.1:0-28376 GCA_034698605.1 Isotoma decorata
ATACAGGTGTGGTCAAAATTTCATCCAAATCGGTTCATGCAGTCTTGAGTTATCGTTAAACCGACAGACAGACAGACCGACAGACCGACAGACCGACAGACCGACAGACCGACAGACAGACAGACAGACCGGGCTCATAAGCCCTAGGCTCGGGCTAAAAACTTAAAGAATTTTCCATACTTTAATCAAATGCTGATGAATCCATGAACCATTATTTATATAAATAAATATGCTCAAGTTTAGAATATAACTAACCTTAATACCAAAATGTAATTGATCTATATAGCCTAAAATACGGGATAGATTCATGATTCTGATTTCGGATTGAGAATCGAAAGACGGACAAAAGGGAGAAAGAGTCTGTGTGTTCGTGAGGCAAAAGTTAATCAAAAGGGCTGAAGTGAATAAAAGAAGTTCCGATAATTAGGAACCTTCAACAAAAACACACGAGCACAAAGCTAAAGCCGGGAGTCGGGGAAAGTTTCCTCTCAAGTAAAATTATGTTGAAAATATAAGGAAAGAAAGCACCCAAGCTGATTTACTTACTTAATACTTGTTTAGCTAATAAGGTGGTAATAGTCAATACATATACAAAGCAGTGGGATTTTAGATATGCACAAAGATTTTGGGATGAGGGAAAGAAGTGAAAGAGCTCGGTGAAAAGTAGTAAACAAAGCTGAAAGTACTACTTACTGTAGTGGTCTCAAAAGTAACTGAAGAATTAGTCTTGATGGTAAATATACATTCTAAAAGTTATACAACTTGTTAGTAAAATGCAGGAAACTTAATAGCATAGTGAAGGCAAGAGGAGGGCCTACTAGTCTTAGAAAATTGAGGTTTGGACCCGAAAGCCAAAATAAATGATATATTATAGGAAAGTCTCTCTCTCTGTCTGTCTCTCTCTTCAATAGGGTAACTACAACCAAAGAATTTTCTGCAGTAAATAAGAAAAATAAAAAGAAAACCTCATTTAAGCTAATAGATCTCAAAAACTTTGCTTTTGATTTGGTTTTCAAAGTCAGCTAGGAGTCGAGTCCCTTGTGGTGGATTCCTTGTTGCTTAAGGCATACCAAGTTTCCCCCTATTAGTGTATTACACAAGGTTTTTTAACAAGTTTCAAACACTGTTCACCTATTCAACAGTTTTGCTTGTAGTGATTGTATAATTAGGTAGTATAAGATGATTATGATGAAAAACAACGGTAGAAAAATGCAGAAAAAAAGTTTTTGTATTATTACAGCTCCCAGTAGACCTAAAGGGGCTTTCAGAAATTGAGATTAGTTTAAATGAAGCGTTAAAATTAAAAAGTTAAATATTACTCTTTGAAACTCATTTATTTTGCAAATATTAGGGAAAAAATGTGTAGGTTTTGTAGAGTGGCTTAAATAATTTACAAATGTTGGTAATCAAGCATATTCTTAACAATTGGGTTTCATTCTTTTATATCACAGCAAATAATAGAAACCCCACCCTCCACCATGCACTTTTATTTTTGATTACATCCAAGTGACACAATGTTCCAGCAAAAAATTAGGTAATATTAAAGTGACGATAATCTTTCTTTGTAGGAGAATAGCAACAATTTTATTCAATAGAAATGCGAACAAAGGTACATTGTTATAACCAGGCAGGGAAGGAAGACGATGGATGAAAAAAAATAAACCAAGACTTTACTACTTTTGTACCCTACTGGACATAGATCTCCTTCTGGTTCAGAGTGCAGAATGGACACAAAGTACAAAAGCTAATTCCTCTTCCAGTTATATGACAATGATATGAAGGAGTGAAAAATTATTCGGACTTTTTTTTTCTCTCCTTATTCCAACACAATCTCTTCCCCTCTTGACACAATGTACACAAACGAGTTTTTACATCACCAATGCTATATGTATATGGAAAACTAAGAGTTACACAAGAAAAAGTGAGTGCATGCAAGTGAGAAGATTGTGATTGTGAGTTGAACCATTGTTACATATTCACTGATGGTGTCGTGGCAATGCTAATGGCATTGGTGAGTGGTATTATGTGTTTGGATTGTATATAGATTGTGCTATGTCAGTGTCAAGATGTAAGAAAAGACGCATTTTACTATAAGAATTCTAGGGTTTCCTTCAATTGTCCAACAGGTTACATAATAGATTCACGCATTATAAGCCTGAGAAAAGGGCTTCAATCAAATCAAACGTTCTTTCTATGTCCTTATGGACACCCTTCTTGTCCTCGTTCTCCTTTCTTCCCTAACTTCTTTCTCTTTTTTTTCCTGTCGTTTCACAACTACAACAAATAATGCTCACCCTGGAACCCATTGTAATTTCTCAACTCATACATACACACACACACACCAAAGAATCCTAGTTACACTTTTTATATAAAATTATTATGTCAGATGGAAACTAAAATAGCCATGTCTTTCATTTCCATCTTTTACCCTAGTGTACTCCTACACGTTATCCCATCCGATTAACAAAAGACTCTCCTCGATCTTCAGCCGACCAAAGTAGTTGTTCCTTCAATTTATACCGGATTTGTACCGGACAAGTGACAATAATATGATATCACCATCAGTACCTCAAAGAAAGAACAGCATCAGCATATTTATTTATGTGCATGTGTAGGATGAATACAATACCTTTATCAAACTTATCTAGGAAATAATATCATCTCAGCTTAGCTAGATATAAAATAAATATTCAATTTCAATACAAGAAGAGGGAGTTTATTCCAGGTAGAAAAGTAATGCTAGTGTGGGTCCTTAGAGAAGAAAAGGTTTTATTTGTTCTTTACTCTGTCTCATTCTCATTGTTCACAACCCGTCCAGTCTGCCTGTGATTTTTTTTAAAGTTTAAATCTTGAATTGGGCTTTTGATACTTGGATTGAATTCTTTATAAGAAGCTTATCTTTAGCTGTTATCGACATTCTTTGCTTCCATGTCCTTTTATTTAAAGAAAAAAGAACCAAATCTGTCTGCCTAATAACATACAAGTAGTTGGAGGATGGAATCTTCCATCATAATTGAAATATCCGATGAATCTGATCCGCATTATCATCTCAAGAAAAAGGACAATGCAGCTAGGACAAACAATACAATTTTATATCTAAATATACACATACTTGCTTGATGTGGGACCTTATTGTGTTTTGAATGTCTTTCACAACAATCAGCCTACTAAGAGACCCTTACAACTTCATAGCTTTTCTACTTTAGTCCCGGTCCCCGTTCTATTGTCCAAGTTTCCCTTGATTCTATTATAAGCAAAAAATTGTTGAAACACATTTAGAAGATTTTATGCGGGTTGTGAAGTACAGCATACATGAGTATTTATGAAGATAGGTATAAAATCTGGCTGATATGAGGCTTAGACTATCCATGTTTATTTCTAGCTCAGTTAAATTCCAAATATTCGAATATTACGAATAATATGTTGTTTAAAATATTTCTATCGAGTTCATTCCATGGATATTTTTGGGTGGTGTTTTTAGAAGGAATAAGAAATAAACCGTGTTAAGGATGTAGGAAAAATAATGATGAAAATAGTAAACAATCCACCCCCACTAAGTTATGACAAAAGATTTGTTAAAGTGTAGGGGGTGTCGGTCTTGTTTCTAGATATAATTAATAAGGATATTATATATTATTTGCATACGTGTGTTGCAGGGAATTTGATTAATTCGGTTTTATTACCTAGGAAGTTTGCTTTAATTTTTTCCAACCTTAGAAAAGCGAATATTTAAATCTGCTGTGCTGTGTGTTAATTTAAGGAAACTGATATGCTCATCAAAAAGATGGTTCAATTTAAGCAAACTGACTTCAAATTTGCTGCTGCCCTAGTTAGATGAAATTCGAAGAGTTATAACCAAAATTCACAAAAAATTGAACCCCTGTTATAAGGAATACAAAAGATGTTAAGCATATTTCTACTAATTTATCGCATTTCCAACCGAAAATCTAAGAATTATTAGTTGTACATTGACACAGTAGTTAAGAATTCAAGAGGTTCTGAATTTCAATAAAAATTACCCAAACGGCCTAGGTAATGCAACATAAAACTGAATTAATCAAACCCCCTGCAACATACATACTAGATTAGTGTCGAGTCCCCAATTGTTAAGCTCGTTTTAAGATTCTTTAGCATTGCATTGACTAAATGAAGTGTAACAACCAAAGCAAGGGAGACTCAATTTACGTCTCTATTTATTGCTTGACAGGCACGTCATATGGAGCAAATGCTGAAAGTTTAGTGGCAAAAGATTCACTGCCTTGTCATAGTAGTAGGGATGCCACCAGAAAACACCAAATGCCATTTGCATCATGGCATAATTCGTAAAAAGAATATTTGGTAAAGAGTTAGTAAGATGTTTAGGCCACACAAAACTGAAGCATCAAGCACCGCACTTCTTCCTTCTACTTGGTACTGAAACTGAAACCTAAGCAGCCGAATATGAAGAGGATTTTAGACAAAATCCATATAAAATTCAGCTACGAGGATTTAAACCGATTTAATTCTTAGCTTCTAAGTGAAAAATAATTGAACAACATGCCAACCAAGTATGCATAAACTGTATTATATCATATTTTTGAGTACAAAATCGTTTTTCAGATAGAACAGCAGTTTAAAGAGGGCACAGCATCAGCAGCCCCACAAGTTCACATCTTTACTTTTCTATCTATATGATAATAATATAATAGTATTAAAGACAGTCACCGTGACAGGACAGTATATAATAGGAAACCCAACCCAACCCGCACGTCGCTAGAACTTCGACTAACGAAATCTCTACGATAAGGTCGATGTTTTAACTATCTCAAGCTTGCTGTGATTTCGTTACGAGATCTGGCAACGATTTCACCCCGATTTAGCAAAGAAATTTTGAATATTTTGCTTCGCCGATTTTCGTTTATGTAGTGGGGATATCTTTAAGAAATACGCAAAGAGATCACTGAGAACTTGAGCAACTAAAGATATCAGAAATCACAAAGAACTAGTCCAGAATTCTCTTTGAATTCGTTATTCCGATGCCTCGAATCACCTCGATAGTTTAGCGAGATGCGAGAGGCAGTGCCATTTTGGTAAACTGAGAAGTAGGTATATTGTGCCAGTTAGTCTTCGCATCTCGAAGAAGTAGGATATGATCTTTCATCACAATTCAGTCTCCTGGGACGCAGATGGAAAAAATCGTCAGACTACGTGGGAAATTTGTTTGTAAAATAAATTTTTCTAAAAATATAAAAACAGTTTTTTTATTAGAGTATTTCTTGACATGTTCGTTAACATTTCGGGTTTAAATCGAGCCTTTTTCGAGGAGAATGCGCCACGAATTCGCAACGAGCATAAATTTGCATTTTAGGACTACAACGAAAACGAAGAGAAATCGTACAGCGCTCGGCAGTAGATCGTCAAGAATTAGTAGTGAAGTAGTCACTAAAGTTAAAACGATTTATCGGCAATCGGCACAATATCGGTGAGAATCCGCGACCGTCTAGTTGAGATATCCCAGAGATATCTAAGCTATAAGAGCGAATTCGATATCGAATCGTAGAGAAAATCATAGTCGAATTTAAAGCGAACGATGCGAGTTTTGCTGCTTGGGAACCCAACCAACCGTACTTTTAGTCTACCTTTGCGAATCTCATAAATTTTCTCGGTAAACCTTTAATGTCAAAGTTATAAAAAAACTATGAGCTCTCCAGTTCATCCGATATTCAAAGAGGTTTACCCAACAACTATGAGATAGCATTTGCTTCACTCTTAACTTTAAAACCACCGTTGCTTAATACTTACTCTATACAAGAATACAATCAAATGTCTCATAATATATTACAAGATTTCAAAAAATTCATATCTTTCTACAAAGAGACATTGAATCTGTTAGGTTTTAAGTAATAATAATAATATCTCCGCCCTCTATTTACTGTAACACTCTCCTTTAAAACTGCATACAACTTTATCCCAAGCAATTAAGAGAAGTGAACCGAATCAAAAATGAGTTTAATTTTCATTTAACGACCCTCTTAATTTCCCAATGCATTGGCAAAGTCTGGCTCTTTCATTACTGTTACTACTACAACTATACAGCCTTTTTTACTATTAAAAAAGAAACACACTAGAGAAGCTTTCTCGGGTAGGTGATTTCCCCATACAGGTCTAACTTCTACGTCTGGGACTTCTAACATATTTATACCGGTAATAAAATCCATGTGGCTTTAACTCTACGTTAATATTAGATACTTTACTCCTGTCAGAGAAACATTGGCTTGGAAGAAAAAGTTACAAAATATTGTTACCAAATAACACACAAGTATATATTACAAGTACACGGACCGGGTGCCATCATGCCTCATCTTAAAGGTACGAGCTACAGCACAGCAGTATAATGAGAAGTTGACAATGTTAAGTAGATGAGAAGGTGTAATGGATTCTTCTTGTTGAAGATCTTGATTTAAAGTGAAGCCCCACTTGGAATGACATATGGGAACCTTTCATTTAAAAAATTTGGTCACGAAGAAGAAGGTAAGCTTTAGATGAGTTTACAAGTAAAAATGCAGACCTAAATCCAACTTAATGGTGAAACTTTTCTCCCGTAAGTACTTACTACTCGTCTTTTATAAATACCTTATGTAAATGTGAAACTTCTTCTCTGCACTGATTCATGTCATTATGTATATTCCCCATACTTGCATGGGGCATATGGGGACGTGGAGAAAAAGGGAGCTTTTTTAACAGAGACGTGCTTTTTACCCAAGAAAGAGATGACAAGAAGGCAAGGAGAAAATTATAAAAAAATGTATTTGTAGATTGTGGTTCAAATAACAAGTACACAGAGATTCAGAGGTAGGGCACATACAGGAAGTGGTGATAGTAGATAGTTATTATTATCCATCGCTCATAATTTTTAACGAGCTAATGGTCCCAAGCGTGTTGTTCTGTGGATCGAGTTAAAACCCTTATTTTTCTCCAAGACGACAATGAGACTCTTCATTTCTTCACCCACCACAACTACTAACCAACATCACCACTGCTGTGGTATATATACACCTAGGTATGTTATGCAATCACACTGTAATATATGTAAAGTGATGATGATGATGATGATGAGGGAGGTTTCTGCATTTGGGTATTCAAAAAATCTACACCGTATCTATTGCTATTATTATTACTTGGTACAAACGAATCTGGAATTATTGTAGTCATAAGTTAGAAGAAATCATACCAAAAGCTCAAGAGGTTTTAAAAAAGGAGGTGATATATGCTATGGTGTCAATGTAGTGTTCGAGATTTGAGAATGTGAAACTGAAATCCTTACTCTAGAACTCCAACCCACATTATTAACTCATAACATAGATCATTCACATTTTTATTTTGTCGCCTTGTTATTGATACTTGAATATGCAAAGTTGGGGTTGGGGGAAGGAACACACCCAAGTATTATTTTTGTACTTTTGGCTTTATTCATCTTCATTTTGTTTAAGATAACAGAATTAAACTTAATTTTTCTCCTATTTGTATCAGATTGGGAAACTGGTAAAATCTCTGAGTAAATGGATGGGTTTCAAATTAAGCTTTATGAAAATTGATAAAAAGCAATTCAAAAAAAAGTATACTCGTTCTTTATGATATTAACATTTTCAAAAAAATGACAACCTGTTGAAACAAAATTTTCAAAAATCTTAACAATTCCTAAACCACCAAGCCATATACATACACATCCCACAAGATACACTCCAAAACCTAAAACTTGTCATAAATTTTACTTCAACTCTGAAATATTCACAAACAAAACTTTCAATCTACTTAAAAAAGTAGCCCACCCGAGATCTGAAATCCCAAAAGGATAACAAAAAAGGTTATTTCATTTGTTGATTTATTTCTCTTGTGAAAGTGACTCCTCTATATTTTTCATCCATGTACAACAAGTAGGTAAAACGGGCCATTAGGTACACACAAGGATGTAACCTCTTTCAAGAATACATATATATTTTATTTATGTACATAGATAAATATGCTTCTGTATTCTCTTACTCAAAGCCTAGAACACTTATCTTGTACAGCGTAGCAAAATAGCATAGATAAGTTGATTCGATACGCTTCTCAAAGACAAAGTACAAAGAGGAAAAGGGAAACATAATCATACAGACACACACACACACAGACACACATTAGATTGGCAAACAATAGGAGAAAGTACACAAAACAAGATCAAAAAAGAGAATCTTTCTCTGGACATTTTTGATGTTTTATTGTAAAATAAATAGACCTAGGGAAAGGAAAGGTTGGATTTTTGGATGGATAGGGTTCTCTTATTAGTCTTACTTACTAACTGTAGACACAGGGATGGTTTGGCCTGATGGATAGATCTACTCACTATTTTACTCAGTATACATGGATGGATTTCCCATTTGTCATTTCCCTTTCTCTCTTTCTCTATTTTCTCTTTATTTCAGAGTCAAAGTTACTAATTATTCTAGACCGACCTGGAAACTTCAAAGAGAAATCTTGTGTATTTATTCTACTATTCTCTCCATCCAACCGTCCATCCATCCCATTTACTTGTACTAACTTGACTACATACACAACAAAGTTATCCCTTCTTTTACAATTACAAACAACAGGGTCCTCCAAGACCCTGCAGAGCATATATGTAGGCTCATCTAGTAGGTATTCTTATTTTATTTAGTAGTGAATATTTAAACATGATCTAGTATCAGTAAAAGCCTACGTATTTGCACTGAACGCTCCAAACAACGTTTATAAAATACTATATAAATATATACATAACCCTGTCTGCTTTAACCAGTAGTGGTACAAAAGCTTTCTTCAATTCATCTCTACATCTATCCTTAAAGATTATATATTATAAACAAGAATAAAAGGTTCATCTATTAATCCGCCAATCCTATTATACCAGTAGTCAAGTCTTAAGATAGTGTTTTATACTTTGATAAGTATCACTCACGAATGTGACCACGTGGAGGTACATAAACATGCTAGAATAACTAAAGAAACTACGATAAACCTTTCATCTTAATTCAACAAACAGAATTTTATTTTATGGAGCAGAACAAGAGAAGCTATTGGGTTAGAAATGTTGACAATTTCCAAAGAAAACAATGTGCACGGGAATAACCAGGGTGGAGAAAAGCATTTTTATTTATTTAATTGAATCATAGTGTGCTATTTCTGAAGTATTGTAAATGACTCGTCTGTGTGCAGTGGGGGATGATGATGATGATCATCCCAGGAAAGTCAGTAGTTGAATAAATATAAGTAGAGACCCTTTGGCCAAATTTACTGTTGCTTTTGAAACCCCTTTGGGAATTAAGTTTAGATTCCAGATAGAATTATATTCGTAGGTAGGATACGGATTTTAAATTTAAACCTTTTAAACTGTCATTATTCAAGAAATTCCTTTGCATTTTTGCCCTCTTTGTCTAACCCACTGCCCAATTCTCAAATGGGAACTAACTGTCTATACAAAACTATTAATATTCCTTTTGGTATGCTGATATCAAACCGCAATTATGTAAAGCTCCCTTGTTTTTTTAGTACCTCTTTATTTCTTACTACTGTGCCACACACACTCATATAAGTGTAATACATGCAATAGAATATAAAATAGATAATTCAATTTACAAGGAAGTTGATGGCTTAAAATATAAGAATGGCTATGGCTTCATGTTTGGCTTAATATCCACCATATTTAAAATTGGTTTTATTCCAATACTTGACCAGCTTAATATAACAACTTATGCTTTTTACTAGCCCATGAAGGCATGTCATCCAGTTCACAAGGACGGAAGGTCTCAGGTTCATCGTTAATATCAGAATCAAGAATAAGCGATTAGAGTGTGTGGTCAGAGAACCTTTGTATAAGCAGACAGAAATACAATGGCTTGGCTGGTCCGTTTATTGCAAACTCGAAGAATTGGAAAAGAAACAATATAATAATAACATTAAGTCAAAAGAGATAAGATATGTCTTCTGCAGAAAGTACATGTAAATACTATTCTAAATAATAAATATCACGATGAATAACGTAAGGTACAATCTCACAAAATACATTTTTTTTTAGTATAAGGAAGAGCTCAGAGAAAACTAATGGTTTTATTTCCATCATCGCTTTTCCTTTATCTATTCCCAGATGATGTATGAATAAATAAAAATATGAAATGCCACTGTGGAATGCACTGCAATTCAATATCTATCTAATGTATTTTAACAATAAAATATTTTAAGCTAATGTTACATTCACATTCGTTCTGTCTTTTGGAGGTAGGAAGAAATAGAATTTCTTTTGATGACAGACAAGAAAAAGGCTTTTTCATCCTGGCATCTGTGACAAATCCAAATATTTCCACTCACTTATCCCATCCACACAAGAATTATAATCCTTCTCTGGGATTCTTGTTTCGGATTGAATTGATTTTATAATTTACATTTGTATAAATATACTTTAATGGCTATGCTTGTTGAAGGCCACTGAAACTTTCAGATATACATAGACAATAAGGAACAAGAATTTATTCATAAAATACTTGCACTTAAAAAGTCTTTGTAGGTTACAGATTATTAATTATTTATTAACTTCCTTCCTACATGCGCTAATGTTTACTTAATTGAAATCCCACGAAATTTGATCACACTGTATTGTGAATAAGCAAAAGGGGATGAGATTTATTAGATTTTATAAGTATTTCAAAAAAGAAATATCATAAAATTACTAAAACGTGTGTTTAATTAGTTTTCTCGAACATCAAAATTTGAAAATTTTTCATTTGATTGGCCTTAACAAAAAAAATAAATAAAAGTTCATACAAACAAATGCAACAAGGTATGTAAAATTTCCTAAAACTTCCAAACGCCTATAAATAGTTCAAACCCCTACTGCTGAGTACCAATAATAAAGCTACACAACTGAATCTTATAATTCACGAGGCACATTAAAGATAATGGGCACCCAATAATGAAATAACTGTGGAATTTGTAATATGATGAAATGCGACGCAGCCCAGATGTGCCTTTTAATGTTAAGAATGCATTTTAAACCTCATTGATCTTAAAAAATGAATACTCTTGCCTTTTCTTATTTTTTATTTAATGTAAGACATTCTTTCCTCTAGAGTTTCTAAATTGTGTCTTTGACATTATGGCCTTCTCTTAACATCCGGGGATCCTTACGCCCAAAGTCACTTTCCACACTGCCATCAATTATCACAGGGAGAGTTTTAACTCATCTCTTTATATTATTTGTGTGCATTCTTTTAATACCATGTATTTTATATACATCCACACCCAACCTACCAAAAACTTTTTAGTTTCAACTTCAAAACAAATAAAAACTGTTCATTCATTCTTCCATTGTATTTCCATGAATAATTACCTCCAAAGGCTAGTTTTGTATTAGTAATTACAGTAGTGGAGTGTTAATTGTGATTTTGTTTAGTTCCCTATTCACTACTTTCCTTTTGACAGCAAACCTCTCAAATAATATCCTACTTTTTGTGTTAACTCTGGAAGGAATTAATTTGGGGAAAAGATCAGATAAGAACTCAAAATGAGTTGAAGCTGTTGTCTCTTACTACTTATTAAACTATTCTACTATTTATTACATACACAACTCAAGTAGTAAAGCTTTCAGTTCAGAATTCATCTAGTAGGGAAATCAGATCAAAATCAAACTGACAAAAAGAGCTGAACATATCTTCAAATCAAAAATAGTATTGAATTCATGAACTCGTCTTAATATTATAAATCCCTATTGTGTAACAGAGACAGGGAGGTTACAACAGATAACAATTAAGTAAATTACTATTACTCGGCTCTTTCTTAGGTCTATGTATAAACAACGTTTCATATACGTGTTGAAATCTTCTTATAATCTTGATTTTAAATCTTGAATGCGATTCTTAACGGTTTTATAACGTGGCGTTGCAAAGCTGCCCGAGTATTGAGCTCCATCTTCGAAACACTTGCTGAGCAATCTTAAACTTGTCCGATTACTTTGTTCTGAAAGGCATTCCTATTCTGCATGAAAACGTATAATTCGCGAATATTGTGCCTAATAATATTTAACGATTGAAAATCATTGCCCATGATTTTTAACCAAATTGCCGTATGGCTCCTGCCTCTCCCATATACGTATGTACTCCACTTGTAGAAAATTTTATACGAAAATGATGAGTAAAAATAGAATTAAAAAACAACTGGAATTAAAGCTGATAATGATCCGATCAACATGATGATCCGAAACCGTTCTTTCTTTTGTTAGATGAAAGGATTCAATTGAAGAATAAAGGGTTTTTGGGGATGAATGGAAAGAGTTGTACCTATCATATGTATGATACAAGAGGGGGATCAAAAAAGAATCAAGACCTTTCTGTTGGACAATTAACAATAGGGGATTCTTATAGAAAAACACAAAACGAGGAATTATTATTTGATTAAAAGGGTTGCATGTCCAATCTAATCTTCAATTCTCACAATGAGTAAGAAGTATGACCAAAAGTCTTATATTGGCTTCAAGTAAGCCGGAGTTACAAGCTCTTTGCAAACAAATCAACTTCAACTAAACAACATAAAAAAAGGGTTTCTCCCTGTTTTCTGTATCTTGCAAACAATTGATCTACTAGATCCTTTGTCCGCATCAATTGCTCTTGCTGTT
Source organism: Isotoma decorata (assembly GCA_034698605.1). Classification (NCBI taxonomy): domain Eukaryota; kingdom Metazoa; phylum Arthropoda; class Collembola; order Entomobryomorpha; family Isotomidae; genus Isotoma; species Isotoma decorata. The sequence goes on from JAQGBU010000444.1 coordinate 12,659, forward strand.
GCTTTTGGTAAATTGGTTACCATTTTTATTAATTTACAAACCTCTGGTAAATAGCGTTTGCCTGAGTCTTTTTTGGTGCATTGCACCACATCCGTTGCATAAAGAAATGATCAAAATAATGCCAGTTGGATTAAAATAATGTTATTTATAATAAAACTGCTATTATAATAATGTTCAGCTCATGCTACAGAAAATTATTGATTGATTTTTACAGCTTTGAGAAGGTCAGGACAGACTTTTTTTTACATCACTGCATTCTAGTACTAATTAAGTTTTTTATGCTCTAATTTAAATGATAATCAAGACTGAACTAATAGTTTTAGGCAATAACGCATGCATATTATAACTTTTTGTGTAACTATAATAGATTTACTAGATTTACTGGAAAATAAATATATAATCATCCTAACTCATCTTACTACGATTGGCATAGGTCAAGGAAATGCAATTTTCAAAACATTTTTTCCCCTTAAATAACCCAAGGAATTGAACTTATATTTTTATTGTCTCAGACAGAAGATAAAAGACAGCTGGATGAAGACTTATGGCAGACAAACCACCATAACAAATACTACAAACATACAAACAACTGGAGAAAGACTGCGTTTGCTAAAAAATGCAGTTTCATCCTTTAAACCAAAAGACTGTAGGATTGGATTCGGTAAAAAAGCTGTAAAAAGCTAAAAGATTTAAATCACTCATGGAAGTTAAATATTTTACAGGAGTTCTACTATTGACCGTAAAAAGTGTAAAACCATGTAAAATTCTCTCCTTTCTTATCTTTTTAATGTCACACATACACACATTCTCTAGTTGCACCCTGTCTTTTCTCTGTTTTTATCATCCTCATCATCTGTCCGTATGAAATGTGTATGGGAACCAACTTTTTTACAATATTTAAAAAAAGCATCAGAAGCCCTAAAGTACAACTCAGTGGTAGTAGTAGTAATAATAATAATATTACAAAAGTGAACAGAGCGTAACGAGAGCACCTTTTTTGGTTGGGTGCAAATAATGAATTCGTTGCGAAGACAAGAGACAGGATTTTTGACATTTTTATACTCAGGGTATTATGCCACCCGTGAGCTAAAACCTAGGTTTTTTAAATATTGCAGAAATACAATATAATATCACACCCGCCGTCTAAATATCAACGTGAATGGGAAAAGGCAAGAAACCACAGAATACTGACATTAACAGGATTTTAAAAACCTTGGGAGTACAAGACACAAGACAAGAAAAAAGAGAAAAAAAAACTTCAGAGGAAATTGAAATCGAAAGTGTTGTCTTGTCTTGTCTACAATTTGAGTTTTCATCCCTCCCGTCCCTCTTTAATTTGTCCTGACGTTTTACAAATTTGTTTTGCTGACTTAAGTTTCAAATTTTGAAATGAAACTTTTACGACTCTTTCACCCTTTCTCTTTTTTAACCCCAATTCCAATATTTCATGATGAATATTATCTACATCGTGTATTATACGCTAGATATAAACTATTATGGGATGTTTGCCTGCTTTAAATGACTAATTTTAAGAGAAATGTGTAAGAATAGCATATGTATGACGAATTGTCTTCTCTAAAAGCTAAAAATACCCTTGTTACTCTCATTTGCTCTTGTATCCGACCTCCAACCCGGTTTTGTTAACTTATCTCTGTGTGGTTGTATATCAAAACAATTTTACAAATGCTTGTCATTCCTTCAAATCAAGTCTATTGTGCTGGTTGATGAAAATAATGTCTTAATCCGTTTTATAACTTAATATTCTCTATATAAGAAAGTAATTGTTAGTGGCAGAGGGGCAGTTAGTGTCTCTGTGTGATAATAGAATGACTGATGATAATGATTTTAGTAACAAAAGAGAAGGAGAATGAGACTTGAGAGTTCTAATGAAAAAGAGTAATTTTTGCCTATTCTTTTTATTATTTGGACAATATGTATTGAGATATTGTTTGTCTTGTGCTTTATAAAAATATCTTTCAAGAATAAGCAATCTCTAGTTCTTTCAAGATACTTGAAACGATGCCCAATTAAAATTAAAATGTCTCTACTTACCAATACTAAAATATAACCAGACTTAAGACTGCATGTTTTTAAATATATTAAACCCCTATCTTGTACAGGAAAGCCCAGGTAACCTATTGTTTGATATTTAATATTTGTATTAGAAACAAATTAGTAGAGAGAATTTCTATTGTAAGTTTAAAGATTGTAAGAAGATTATAATAAAACTTGATACAATAATAATGAAACAGACATTTTTTCCGTTTTCCATTTCAAACAAAAAAAATCACAATAACTACAATCGAATCTCATCCCATTATATCATATCACCATTTTTATCATTTCACTTACTATTTCTTTCCAACTGTCTCAAATATATTATTATTCTTTCCTTCCAATTCCAACCCTCTTAATTCTAGTCGGACAGAGGGTAAAGATCTCTCTCTCTCTCTCTCTCTCTGCCTTCATATTTTCATTTTAAAGAACAATATTCTCAAAGAAAAGACAACACCAGTTGCATACTAGAGCTAAGCTTTAAGAACAACAAAAGAAAAAAATTTAAGCTTGAATGAATTCTAAACTGGAGATATTATTATTTTATCATCCTTGATCATTATCCTACTCCCTAGCACAAGAGTACAGGAAGAATACAAATTTTCATAAACTAGACATATAGGTTTATCCTGCAAAATATCTATAAAAAGATCTGTTTAAAAAGAAGACGGTTACATAATCTAATATTACATAAATTCTATAAGATTCCTTCCTGGATGAAGATAGAAACCTCAGTCACTCATTCCTACCCATAATCATCCCAAAAGGGACACATTAGCGGAACTGCAAAGTCCCTCTGCAACCATAAAAATATCTATACATAGTCTGCATAGATATACCTGGGTATGAACAATCAATTGTCTAAGCAGTAGTAATACAATTGAAAAAGCGATCTTGTCGGCAAAATGTATGTTACATTTAATAATGTATAAAAAAACTGGACTTGCTCTTACTTCATGATCTCATTTTATTGTATTAAATCATATCAGAATGTATAAACATTAAGGTTGAGATGAGAGGTGATTCGAGTCCTGTCCTGATAGTCCTCAGGGTTAATGGAAATACTTTCTTTGGTTGACTGACTACTACCAAATCATGTAAGAAGACGAAGGGAGAATATCCTCTAAAGTGTTGGCCCTCTTTAATAAAAACCTCTTAGGTGAAATAGGCACCTGGATTCCCACACTCGGTATTATTATTATTATTCTTTGAGCACCCCAGACACAACAGGAATGATCTTATTAAACAATACCAGAGATCAGACAACCAGTCTTTCGTATTGTGTATGTGTGTGTGTGTGTGCACCACCATTAGATTTGCCCTCTTTTCTCTTATCAGCCCCCAAAGGAACTTTTTTATAAAAAGAAAAGAAAAGAAAGAATAATAAAAAAAGCTTTGTCAAACAATAAAGGGTCCCTTTGGCTGTGAGAACCCCTTTCTCTTCCAGATGATAAAAATAAAATGAGACAATAGAATTCTAAGGTTTAGCACACATCACAAATATGGTATGAAGTATGATAATAGGATGGAATAATACATTTTAGCTAGAGATTGGATGGGGTAGGATTTACTACTAATCAAAGTCATAGTGGGCATGTGTATAATACAAGGTAGGAAATAGTTTAGGTCATTCGGATCATTCGCAGTATTTTTATTCACGGGAACGTCACAAAAGTAGGAGAAATTGTAGAAAAGAAGAATGAAACCGAAAGTCTACGTTTGCCTTTTAAAGATTTCACCCTTGTGAAACCAACACCGTTATTATCAACTTATTATGAAATAAGTATATAGATCTGGAATAGTTCCCTTTGCATATTTTTAATGCTTTTGATGTGGAATAGGAACCCGTATTTAATTCGATGTGCAGTTTTTGAGGTCAATGGGGGGCTACACGTTTTATGGGCGTTTTTTATTCGCTCTTTTTCAGTTTCACTATGGTTTTGTAGATCGTTGCGTTTTTTATGATTATGATGTTTTCATTGATTCATTGAATGATGAATGTTTACTTAAGGGATACGAAGTACTTCGGTAAAAAAAACTGAAGAACGCTAAATGAGCAGAAAAATTAGGAAGCTGGATACCAATTAAATTTTTGCAGTTTTTTTAAAATTTTGCAAATTTATTTTTTAAATCTTAAACTTCAAATTTATATAAAAACGTTAAAAAGATCATAGCGTTCAACAGAACGAGGAATATATGAAGAACTGTTGGATATGAAAATGAAAATATCATTGTTCTTTCTAAATATCAGAATGCTATTTTATCTTGCAATATCCCATTTAAAATAAAGTTCTCACGATAAAAAAAAGTTAAGTTGGAAAGAGTTAAAAATTTCAAAATATTATAAGACATCTGATAAAAAGATTTAAATTGAAAACTTAATTAGAAATCCTTTCGAACTTTTTGGATATATCTCTGTTTATTGTAAACTAAGACCACTTGATACTCTTTGTCACTCATCTCACTCAACCATGTAAGCACAGAGGTATGCAAATTAAGCACATGTTTTATTTCCATTTTTCAGAGAACAGGCTTAAAAATAATAATAACATACATACCTTCTTGTCAGTATAAAAATTCCTCAGATTTCAATCCTGTCAAAAGAATGAAGGAACTTCGAATGTCACAAAATAACTGGAATCCAATAGGGGAAACTGTTTTATCTGTTGTATCTTGGATGTTTTTACTTAGATTAGATACTCAATTGTCTCAATGTATAGCTACATACAAGATTTTAAGTTTTCACTAGCTTATAACCAATTAGCTAGTGTTGCACAGTAGTTTCTTACGAGTTGCTTGCATTTAACTTGTTAACAGTTAATTGTTCCAAGATAACAAAGGGGTCTTTCACGAAAACTTTACTTTTACTACCAAGGAAGGAAGTACTAACTAGAATTGGGGAACATGTAATGTATTTACAAATGAACACTGCGAAGAATTATCATTTAAAAAACACAGATGGATGAATAGTTAGACGAGCCTGGGAAGGAAGTAGACCTGTGTGTTTGATACAAGGAAGTACAAATACAGTCAAGTCCTGGTATTTAAAGTTCGGGTATTTAAAGTTCGGATATTTAAAGTTCGGATATTTAAAGTTCGGATATTTAAAGTTTGGATATTTAAAGTTCGGGTATTATAATATCCCTAAAATCTTGTAAGCATATAAAGCAAGGGTACTTTAACCCCTATGTAAATCGATCCGATTAAAGACTTCATCAAAACGAAACCAAACTTAGTACATACTCAGTTAAAAAAATATTATTAAAAACTTCTTAAACATAAAAGCTTGAAAAATTACGAATAAACTTGTACTATGAGACTTCAGTCATATATTTAAAATGTAAAGCATTCCCCTCATACAAAAACTCGGTAAAAAAGTAAGCTTTGACTGTACTTGTAAAAATGGGTCTATTCTGTTATCTGTTTAGTCTTGTTGACGAAACAGACCGCAGAGTGATGATGGTGCAAAAGAATGCCAAAAATCTTAAACTCAGGCAGACCAATTTTTCTTTACGGATAGTCAAAGTCAAGTAAAGAATGACAAACAGATGAATTGTATAATAAACGGATGGTAGTAGAGTACACTACTACTGGTTTCCACTAACAAGTAGTCCCTACTTTAGCTAACTAACACTTTTTCCATATTACATGTATTATCGGTATTTAAAATGATGGGTGAAATACTTAAATGTTTTGTTCTTCCGTTATTTCTTTCTTTTTCTTGGGGTATCTGGCAATCTTCAAGATGCTTAGTCGGCTTGAAAGTATAAGCCTCACTTTTCTGGAACTTTGAACCCACGAGATGATAATCTTGGGGAAACAAAGGGTTCTTCTCCACACCCATCAACTTGTCACAACAAACAATTGTAACATTTTGTGAGAGAAAAACACACTAGAGTTTAAGTCACATTCCTTTACCCACGTACTAAATTTATTTTTCACACTACTCCTTATATTTAAGATCAGGTTTACTTTTTCTTTATTTCCTCTTTCAACTTAAACTCTTTTCTTAAGCCTTTCATTCACTTATTTTCACTACAGAAGAATAAGTAGGTTTGCATATATGTATGAATACAGAAGGCCTGTCATGTATTATTCAGAAGCACAAAAATAAAATTGCTGTCTTGTTAAAATCTTAGTTTAAATTGATGCTTTCGTTCAAATTTTACTTGGCCTTTTCCATTTATTTTTAAGCTTAGAAAAACACAATGCACGATTACAAAGTAAAATAGTTTAAAAAGTTACGTAATTTTTGTGTATATTTTGTGTGACTGATAATCGAACACAACATCAAGAATAAACATTCATTCATTCGGTTTAGCTTGGACAATAGAATTTTCTGGTTGGCTTGACCTTCCTCATCAAAATATTTGTAATTATCTCCTTTTTTAGTTATTTACCAACAAAAATTTGTTGAGAAGGGAGATAATAAGGTGTTATTCAGTACAATCAGTGGTTTTTGGTATGAGGGATGTGTTGGAAGATTAGGAAATTTACAGTATTACTATCAAAGAAAATACTATTGTTGAGGTGATTAGGCAGCACTACCTTACATTTTTGATGTCTACATAAAAATATTCCTCTTATTCACGCTAAACATACAGATAATGTGGCAATAATAACTTTTCCAATAAATTTACTTACTTGACTCAAAAAGTCAATAAAAGTTTTTCCAGAAAATTCTCATTTTTGCCCCGAAATTAATTGACGCTGTAGAAATAGAGATCTAACAACTTTAATGGATGTTAAAATTCAGGATTGCAAAATCTCCCAAGAGACTCCGCAAATAAAAACTATGATAAAATTAGTAACTGCACAATAACCACCTTGAAGACTAAACATTTCAGTTAAAAAGACAAACCTTCATAATCGATTCAATCTTTTCCTTAAGATATTACACAGACGGACGTTAAGAATTGTCTATAAACTTTTATCATATTTCTAAAATTTAATTTAATAGGATATTATGGGCGAATTCAATATACAGATCTTAACTGAAATAATCACCACCCATTATTAAATATAGACAACTCTTGACTCAATCAGTTGTTTTACAGATAAGATAAATATACCGAACAATAATAATATGACATCTATTCTGCAGCTATGTTAAAGGCTGCGGAAACTGTCTTAATTCTTTACAGTGATGAAGGTCACTGTTCACCAGTGCAGTTATAAGAATGAACTAACCAAGTAAAGAAATAGTGCAAGTATGAATTAGGATGTGTATAAGAAATACAAAGTTATCTTTGGGTTAGTGAGGACATATCAAGATATTAAGTATAAAGAGTATCCAGGGGTTGTATCATAATTCATCAAATAACAAAACTATTAAAGTGATTCAAAATCATAAGAAAAAACTACACACTACTACTCATATCCCGAAGTGATGAATACCGTATAATCTTCATGAACCCTGCATTCGTATGATCTAACAAATACAATAACACAATAGCAGTCGGTTCAGTATTGCATTTCAAATAAACATACAATAGAATGTGCAAAGAGATCCAGAAAATCCAGAGAAGGATGATTCTTCAGCTAAATAGTGTAAGACTCTTGGAGTAGTAATGTCCCATGTTATTTTAATATGATCTAAATGTAACGGTTTCTCACCGCGGCCCATGTATATAGCGTAATCTGGAAGCATTAAACTCCTAAAAAGCACCCACTGCTTGCTTCACAATCATTTTGGAAGAGTGAAAGGAACGGTAGGTAAGTCGTCAAGAGGGTATATATACAACAGGGGTTTTCTTCTAGGATGCCACTACTACTTTCGGGTTTAAGAGTGCGGTTTGAGATATTCCCAAAATATTAGTAAGGATTTGATTTTGAGCACATGGTCATTTCACCCTTGCCCTAAGTATGTATGACTATTATACAGCAGCAGTATGTTAAACATAAAAACAAGTATTAACATATCTAGTGTGATTTTAACAAGGATCACATTAATAAAAAAAAAAGTACAGTGTTCATTCATTTTTTACAAAGAATGAGGAACACTGCTAGGATGGTTAAACACTTTCTCAAACTTTGCTAAAATACCAATTGGAGATATTGAATCAAAAGTAAAGTTTACCTTTTTATTTGATTGATTTTTGTTAAGATTAAATAATCTTAACAAAGGGTTTAGATGATGAAATGTTTACCGGAAACAAACATACATAGATGTAGAAATATCATTTACAACATTATAAGGCTATGTACGAGCACTAATTTATTTGAATGAAATAAGCAGTTATTCGCTACTTAGCCAACCAGCAATCCTATCACTAATTCAGACTAATTTGCCTATTCTATTCTACGAGAAACTCTGTCATTGGGCATGGTAATATGTGGACTACAACACCTTTTTTAACCTAACTTGCAAATGGATCATAAAAGCTTACAATAAATACTATAGCTGAATTGTTTATTTTTTCTGATTTGCATGATTATTATTCGCTTAGCTTCATCAATGTTTAGTTTTAAAATGCCATGAATGATGCCACTTGGCTGGGAAATGCCATTATTTTCAATGCACATAAAGGTTTTAATAAATGCTTTATTGTCTGAAAGTTTATAGATAGGAATTACCCTTTCTGATTTCAACCAAACGACTTCAAATATATTTACGTTCATTTTCCGGCTTTCATTTCTGAACCAAGGTCACACTTTAAAATCTGGAACTTAGTCATTTAGTCCTTTTTATAATTTTCAATAAAACCAATAAAAGATTGAATTAAATTTTTCAAGGAGTTTTTTAAAGTTCTAATTTACTAGATACGATTGCTGTAGTATAAATAATCGACTTGGACTTGTCTATCTTTAGTTTTCCTTTTGAATTGAATCTTAGCCATTTTGCTTTTTAATTTTGATTTTAGTTTTAAAGTAAATTTTGTAAATAACTGGTACAAAAGACTTCGACTTCGTTTACGTTTGGCTTACTTTTTACTTTTTACTACTAGTTACCTATTTCGTTTTGGATTGCGTATCCATTAACATGCTAGATGCAGCTTGCGTTGATAAGGTTCAACTTTGATCGTTCTTTATTTCCGAACACACTACCAGGAAACGGTAGTTCAGTCTTGGGTTATAACAAGTTGCTAGCAAGTCATTTCCAGCAATTGGATTGCGATCATACTGTATCAACCGGGCCTTTTTCTACAACTTCATGAACTAAATATTCGAAAGTCCACTATGATATGACGCATCAATATGAGCCCTCCGTGAGTTAACTATGGTCTTCTTTTTATTACCCATTATATCGTTCTTTCATTCAAGATTGAAGAAGCTTACAAACAATACTACAGAATGCAGCGGGGTTTATAATCAAATTACCAAATACTTAGGGTATGTTGAATAAGCTTGGCTGCTTTAGGCTCAATGCAAAACAGTTTACATACAGAAACATTAGTACGGTATGGTAATGTGATACACATAATAATGAAATCAAAGGATTGTCCAAATGTGTAAATGATATTTTTAAGAAGCTATTAACACATTTTCATATTTACTGATAGTGATAATAGATCCATTTGCTTTAAAAACTATTTCCAATCATATCATATCATTTTTAGTAGACGAATTTTATGATAGAGAATTCGAGATTCCATAATTAATTTACTCTTAAGACAAGAAATGGGGTCGTCTCACATAAAATAGCAACTGTCAAAAGCAATCGAATATGCGAATAAATCACATCCTGTTTACTATTGTCTCTGTCTGTAGTGCTAAATTTTACGATTTAAAAACTTTACCCAAGACATGACTGATACATAATATTAGATTCGAACGATGAAACGACTTCAACTTCACTGTAAGCATTTTGCATTCTAGAGCCACCATACTAAAGTCGAAAGCAAGAGAAAGTACTGATATCATAGAAAGGTGGAGCTAAAAATGCAATGCGCGTTCGTTAGGAGACAAAGTTGACTCAAAGGTTCTTTCAAAAATTATCTAAAGATAAGCTAAACGCAAACCCGAAATGCCATATTTAAACCAAACATGGGATACCAAATTTACTAGAATATTTCTTGTTGTAATCCAAAAAGCTAGTTTGTACTAATAAGTAAATTGGAAATGGAAAGTTCAATAGCATTCCGGCACTCGTTTTGGGGTTTCCTGAAAACGGTGTTTGCTCCGAATGATAAACGTTGAAAAATTAAAGTAGAAAACAATCTGTCGAAAAAGTCATACATGGAATGCCAACAACGTCAAAAGTACTTCCATACATTCTCTCGAGGTTATCACAATTCCGCATTCAGTCTAGTAGTTTATGGAAAGTTTCATTGTAAAACAAACTTGTCTTGAATGACTTCATTCATTAATCGTTAGTTTCCTTGTGACAGAGTTTCCCCTATATAATTGTAAAATTGTCCATGATGTAGGAAGAGACGGCAGCTATTAAAATTGCTAACAGCAGTGCCGATTCATTCATTCAGGAAGATTCATTCTGCAGTTAAAGATTTAATAAACGGTAGAACATTTCGCTTAAAAATGTCTGAGGATAATCGATGTTGATATTTTTTTTAAATGCATTTTTTTGCTGTCTTTTTTTATGCGACTTTTTGGACTCGGTGAACACGCCTGGGAATTCCTGAAAACATCAACTTCATGATAATTCGAAATTATATAAGCAAAATCGACCGTGGCTGTCATCAAGGTCACATTAGAGGTTCTACTTCTGCTCATTCTACTGCCTGCTTCAACCAGATACCTCAACGTTCAAGCTTTCTAATAGTAGTTTTTGGTTTTTTCAGTTTCCAAGGATAGTATTAAAGGCATCTTAAAGCCAAGCACACGACAAAATTTCCGGATAAGGAGACTATTCATCAATTTCCTTTAGAAATGTCAGGTATTCAACAGCAAATTGATGGCCCAAAGAAAGAAATGCTGAAATTGAACGGTATTTTACATTAGGTAAGCTTCAGTTTAATTTCTTGGATTATATATCTAATGTGAAGAGGTAATATGGAATAGAGTACAAAATTTACTTTGATAAGATGCATGCCTTTATTTCATATCAATCAAGCATAGTTTAAAGTACCCAAGATTCATAAAATATTTTCACTGTAAATCTTCATTTTATTCGACGACTGAAGAAACATTTGAAGCGTTTGAAAACCTGAAAAGACTGTGGCTTATTAAACTCTTCTGAGCACGAAAAGAACCACTGATTTATTTACACCTTTACTCAAAGTGTCCGGTATAAAAGGTGCTATTATTGATACCAGAGCAGAGTAAAACAAATCAATATATACACCAAGTAAATTAACAGTATAGTCGTAGTGTTGTATACCCAATATTATTTACTTAATTAAAAGACGTGAATTGACTTGCACTCAAGATCAGAAAGGATTATACAATAATTATAATTAATGATCGTATAACTTAAATATCCTGTATATGCATACATACTAAAGCCTTCATAATCACGAATTAAAATAATAAAAACTCCAGTATATGGCATTAAAAAGTAAAAATGAAACAGGGAAAACTATTCTTGAAAATTTATCAATTATGTTAACGTCCTTTTTAGCATTTGGGAGTTTGGCTTCCAAAGCTTTTGCATGTTTCCGGATGCTTTGAGCAAGTCGTTGTCTTCGCTGTTTCCAGGTTAGCTGGGGACGAGGAGGACGTATAGGAAATGGGAAAAGTCTTGGTCCCGCCGGGGCGACTGTCAAGGTCTGCCTTAAAGCTGAAATACCTGAGAAGCTGGAACTTCGCTGAATTCGAGGGACATTCAAGGACGTCTCAGTCACCTCAATAGAACACGCCGCAGGTGGTGGACTTAATGCTAAGAGTTCTTTGGAAATTTCTTTCCCTTTATCTTTTTCTTTTCCTCTTGGACGCAAGGATGAGGATGGGGAGGGTCCAGAGGGTACTGAAACAGATAAGGAAGGTACGACCAGGGCTGGAGTCGGACTCCGTTGGACTGGGGAACTAGGTTCTGAAATATCACTTTTAGCCTCAGCCTCTGGCTTTCCCTTTCCAGGCCTCCTAAACAGTGACTTGACTTTATCTTTGATTTTAACTTTGTCCCCACTTTTTGAATCTATGGAATTGGTTTTAGGTGGCTTGGGTTTCTTCTTTTTTGGTGGGGCTTTCGCAGCCCAAAATGTATAATTTACAGCTGCATACTCTAGAAGAGCAGCAAATACGAACACAAAACACATCACAAGATAAATGTCAATAGCTTTAACGTAAGAAATTCGCGGAAGAGATGATCTAACTCCAGTACTGATTGTAGTCATCGTGAGAACCGTCGTTATTCCTGAAACCAGATGAAAAGTTTTATTTCTCATGAATATTTTTTTTCTAAAAGCCCAATCATTTATATCCTATTATATCTCCTACTACTAGAACATTTACCTAATGCAACTCGAGCGGGTGGTGACTCATGATTAATCCAAAAGGAAACCCATGATAACATCACAATCAGAATAGACGGTAGATAAGTTTGAAATATAAAGTATCCAACATTTCTCTTGAGACCAAAGGAGAGGGAAAGTCTTTGGTAAACCCCTGTAGCAAGACTTTCTATCCGATCATTTGTTTGATGACCAATTACTCGAAACTGTTGCAATTTAACATCCTCAACTCCCGAAACCCCCGGAATTTTCCAGTACATAACCACATCTGCCACAGTATACCCATCTGAAAACAAATTAAAGAGTGATACAGTATGAGAGGTGATGATGATGAGGCAACATAATTAAGGAATTTATTGCAGATCCGATTATCCCTATGGTCCCAGGCCGACTCATAAATATCAACGGCACAATTTACTAAATCACAGCTAATCCCAGACCTACTTGAGATACCACGATTCTTGGCACTTAACCGCTTCCAAATAAACTCTTCAGGTCAAGTCTGCGGTGTGTTTAAAGAACATAAGTTGAGGGGGAAAATCTCAAAGAAACTACAGTCTTCTGCTTATCTTTTTTTTTTTCAGAGAAGACTATGCGTGTCTGATTTTATACATGTAAATGTAATATGAGGAGCAAATTAAATCTTACAAGACTCAATCTCCACAGTGCAATTTTGACTATCCAATGGGTAATAATGTAAATCCATCATGCAGGAAAGTGTTGTAGTAAATCTCATTCCATACGTTATACTTCCATCACCAGCTAATCTGACCATTTTATTTTTTTCTGTCACGTCATGAAGATAGCTATAAAGTCAAAATGAAATGAAATTACACGCTTGTCCGAACTTTCTCGGTTAGCAATGCCACAAACTTCATTTTATGAGGATTACGATGATTTTTATACTTTGCATATGACAAACCTGTTTTTATCATTAGCAAAAAATGTATCTGGAACCCAAATTTTTTCAGCAAAATCCCCCGAAAGTGTCAGCTGTTCTTCCCCCGTGCTGAAAGCAAGTCTGTCGTCTTTCCAATATTGGTTGAGGTACATAGTTATCGTATAATCCTAAAAGGTGCAACCATAAATGATTAAAATGTTCCCTAACAAGACAGGATTAAAATTTTATAAAATTATCCACCTTCTCTTTTTAAGGACTTAGCTTACCATATTGACTTCCGAAATGGCGTCAAAGCTTGCAATTGTGATGTCCATCCCGATATAAAGTGGGTCACCTGGGGTAAAGATTGTAAATAACATTCATTGAAACATCAAAAACTTTTTAGTACCTTACGTCATAAGCGACACCACTTAAATGTAATTCTTTTTATAATGTCACACCTCCAAAATTGGGACGCAGCCTAATGTCATAATTCTTGAGAATTTGGGAAACCACTTGTGTGACGTTGTCATGTTGTTGCTTGTCTATTTCCCATAGGTTGTCCACAGTCATACTATAAGAATAAACAAAAAGGGCATGATTTATTGACACGTCTGCATTATCAGATACAATAATCAACTTCCTGATCTTTTAGGTTCAGGACTTGTATGCTGCAGACTACAGTAATGGGAAAAGAACTCATTTAAAAATCAGTAGCATCTGCATTTCGCATATGGATCCAAATGTGATTCGGGTGAGTAAATCAAAAGGAACATTTTATTTCGGTGAGATGACACGCAGATGGTATTATTAAACAAACTGATCAAGATTTACTGGGTGCAATTGTTGCATGAAGCACGTACTGTACTCATGCCTTGTCGTTTTTTATTGTGACTCCTAGTCCTTAGAGTGGCTCTTAAGCACGTATGACATGCAATAGAAAGGGTAAAAACTTTGTACTTATCGTACATAAATGAAATCTCAAATAGTATATTTACACATCTTTCTTATCCTATTTTGCGGGTTGAAAAATTGGCAGACCGGGTATCTCACTTGGGTTCATTCATTATACAAGTTTTTCACAACTCTTAACCGACCGACAATATATATTCACTTACATTCTTGAGCACATTATTTTGCACGAGGAAGGAAATGAGGAAAGTAACACTTCAGTCGGTAGGATAAATACAAAAAACAGAACATTTTTGCATAAAAACTGTATAGAATCAGTAGAATGGCAGTATATAGTAGAACGAAGATGGTAGCAGCAGTGGCTATTAGTTTGTGGCTTCGTTTGATTTCTTGGATAAAAAATTAAATCAAATACTGCTTTTTAACACTTTTAAGTGACTTCAAGTACCTTGTGTTGACTCATATGCATGCTAGTACGTTGTAAATTTAAACCTCAGCCTACTCCTACTTTTCATTTTCACAGTTTTATTACTGATCCTTTTCATAGATTTCTCATATGAATGAAAATCATCGGGTGATAATGTAATTTTTGGAATAAGATACGATGGGGCATCTATTTTAATGTTTAGTAAACTGAGATTTCATAATTTTCATGTGTACACATTCTATTGTCGTGCGGGCTTAACATTTAGACTTGTTGCATCTTTCAACTCTTCATATTTTAAATTATCATAAAACCCGATTTGAAATTTAATCTATGAACAAAGCGATATTAATGTGTTAAAACCCAATCTTAAGAGTACCTTCACATCAATTCAACGACGAAATCGAGCCTTTCATTTAATATCTAAATTATTATGTGTCTCAACAAGGACTGGAGATAACTAACTAATTACACATTCATGAAATGGAAATGGGAGAGACTAGACGAGTAATGCATTTTCCAATAACAAAATTGATTTTTTTGTGTCTTATTATTGCTTGGGTAGCGCCCATTAAACTTATGCCGAAAGGGCTGAGAAATTAAGGAGGTCGTCTCTGCTAAAAAATGCAATAAATACCAAATCTAATATAGTTGTTTGGTATTCATAAAGATGTCAAGATGTTACTAACTGCTTGTTTTGTGTTTTCATCTTACTTTTCTGTAGTCTGTACATGAGACGTCTCAATAAGAAGCAATCTCGTGTAATACTGTCTCTGGGACTTGTTAGGACAAACGTTAACAAACCAACTGGCTGTATTATTGACCCCGTTGTACTTTTGAAACTATATTATTTCATATCTTCATTATTATTTATTATCATGTTTGCTTGTATTATTGTAAAGTTACGATGACTGCATGTACCTTATTCCCTGTCACCTGTCAAAATATTTTTGCGAGGCGAAGATTTTTAACGGCTTTTGTATATCTAAAAATAATCCTGCTTAAAATACTCTGACTAAAAACGCGATTTAGAACCCCCCCCCGGTTTAGAGCCCCCTCCTAAATAACTCCCCAGGTCTAGCGACTGGTTTGAAA